>SNQJ01S0118152.1:53317-68186 GCA_010110895.2 Picea sitchensis
ACTTTGTTATTCTATTAATCATCATAATAGATCAACTATGGACATGTATATAAAAATCAATTATATAAGTATACTTAACAATAATTATAAAGTTTATAAAAAATAATATGTGATTTTAAAGGACACCAATCATATTTAGAAAAACAACACTTGGAGACACAAATCCTCTTCTTTAGGGAACCAACCCTAGGAAGCACCAACTCCCTTGTTTTAGGGCACCAAGCCTAGTAAGGACCAACTCCTTTATTTTAGGGAACCAACCCTAGGAAGCACCAACTCCCTTGTTTTCAAACTTTACTTAGTAAAGGATATGAATCCTTCCTTGCTCCTCCCTTCCATCCTCACTGCATAAGTATTTTCAATTTTCCTTCTTGGACTTTCCTTTTGCTTTTGATATTCTAATCTAGATTGTAGAGACACTTTATTCTTCACCATTCTTTCTTGTTTATATAGTTTCCCAACTTGTGTGAGATTTGAAGCATTATTTCCCTTTTTTTGAACCAGTGTACTTGATCCAAAAAGGATTCAGAGAATACTAAGGATAACTCAGAATTCGCAGAAGCACTTCAAGAAGCTCAAAATGGCCTCAACATATAGAAAAAGGGAAAAAAATCAAAGTCCTCAAAACTTATTGAAATTGGAATCATCATGAAGAGAACGTTGCAAGATTTCCTATGGCATAAACAGATCATCAAACAGAGTTACATATCAAAAGATATTCACGGTCAAATTTTTGGTCAACCTAGCCCAGTCAACAGGGATGAGTCAACATCTGTATTGTTGACGTCAGCATCAGTACAAATGTCGTCAATGTCCGTATAGGGTACGTGGCACATGTAGAGGGAGACAAGTGTTATGATGACATCAACATGATGACGTGGAAACACCAGAGGTTGCCACGTGTCACTCATTTTTGGACTTTTTTAGTCATTCCATGGAAAAATGGGAAAGTTCCATGTGGCAGTACATACAACAGGTGGCATGGCAGGCTGATGTGGTAGAGGTGAAGTGGCATGTCCATGTAGTATGGTGACGTGGGCCAATGAAAGGTCGCCACATGGTCCAGTCATGGGCAGCCATGTGGCAGCGGACAAAAGCACAAGGATGCCCAGCAACCAAATGTTTTAAAAAAAGGTGGGGTTGCATGGTGTCAATCCCCAATCTGCCATATTAAACCATATCCCACCATACCTGGCCAGTTGGAGCCACAATCCGCCAAACTTATCGCCATCGCCAAAGTTAGTACGAGATCCCACGTGATTCAAACCATAACACACATATATAACCCACAGTGTATTAAAATGGGAGGTCTACGGGTTTGACCCTAGAACCTCCCCCAACAAAGTGCTTTAATATACATCTGCCAACCAATAGGCCAAACAACCTCATTGCTAACTCTACCCCCAATTTTTATTTTAAAATTGGATTTTGTTAGTGCATAGGGGGGAAGACCAAGGCACGCGACAGGCCATACCAGAGTACTAAAAATCATGGAAAAGGATAGTCATTAATGCATATTGCAGGCATGCAAACCGAGACAAAATTTATCATGGGCCTGAAAGTGCCAAACTCAGATCGAGGCGTGGAGAAAGTCATTTTTGGGTAATTCGATGCCACGAATGTAGTGGTTTTATTTTTTTTCTTATCTGAGCAAAGCTTCTGTAGCTTAACTCCAGAATGAGGTATACTTATGTATTTTTCAAAATTCTTTTGCTGAGTTAATAAAAAGGCCTACCCATTTGATATCAGGACCCGGAGACGCAGTCCACTAGGAATGAACTCCGTTATCAAGTTTTTGTGTTCAGATCCGATGCATATGTCCCTTCATTATTGATATTTTCCTTCTTTATGGTGCACTTCGTTTTATGCTCATTTAATACAATTATTTAATAAGTCACATCGATGAAAATATCTCAGATCATGTTGGTATCAGAGCAGTCATATTTGAATTGAATTGTTGAGTGTGAATGCTTACTAGGGCCAAGCATAAATAGGGTGAAGGAACACTTAAGACTTTCAACCCAAAAGTTTGTCATGGATCTCAAAGGAAGAAAATGGACGAAGAGGACAAGCGTGATGAACATGAGAAAAACTTTCATATGTTATTCTATCACATGTAAGAAATGGTCGAGCGAATGTATGGAGACTACGAGAAGAGGATGAAGAAGAAAGGGAAGAAACAGGAAACACAAGTAGATGATAATTCTTCAGTGAATCAAGAGGCCGGGGGAGACCCTCTTGAGCCTCAATCTTCACCATCGAGTTCTATCTCTTATTCCTCTAATCATTCTCATCATTCTCATCATTCTAGCCATACAGCTTCTTTTAAGAAACCATTATTAAAGCTTGATGTAAAATTTTCTTTATCTATGTTTAATAGAGATGCTAATCCTGAAAAGCTAGATAATTGGATCTGACAGGTTGAAGTATATTTTCGTGTTCAACAAATTGATGAAGAGGAAGTTAAAGTGAAATTGGCCTCTCTTCCATTGGAAGGCACTACTCTCCTATGGTGGGGGATAAAACTTCAGGACATAAGTAAGTGTGGTAATCTTCTTTCCTCGTAGTCGGAATTTAAATCAGCAATAAGGAAGCAATTTTATCCATTGGTTTATTTACATAAAGCAATGATGGAATGGAAAACTTTAAGACAATGTAAAGTTCAAACTGTATAAAGTTTCATGGAATAATTTAGGAAGAAATATCTTGCATTAAACATTCCTTTAGATTCTTATGAAACTTTAATGAAGTATCTTGGTGCACTTCACAGTTATATTCTTCATACTTTACTATTGTTTAACCCCACCAGTCTTGACGAAGTTTGTGTGAAAGACACTCACCTTGAGAGCAAGGGAAATCATGTTCAAGAAGATATCATAAAGAAACCTTCCAATTTCCCACATAAGTAGTTTAAAAAGTTTAAAAGGAAGGAGAAAAGGAAAACCACTGTAAAGAGGGAAGAACGAAAGCCATCTTGCACTCATTACAATAAGAATGGTCACGATGATGAACACTATTTGAAATTACATCCAGAGAAAATATTGAAATAGTTCGGTGGAAAGGGAAAGACAAATATTGTTGCTACAGTGCAACAAGATCTTGGTTTCGATTCAAGAGATAAAGAAAATATCACAGTGGTTGGAGTACAAGATAAAGATTCCCTTCATGCTAGTTCAAATTCCAATAATGAATCTCATGATGATGAAATAAAGAGGAATGAATTATTTCACATCAGGGTTGTATCTAAGCACAGTAAGATAGATACATTATTTGATTAAGGTTCCCAAGTAAACTTGATATCTGAAGCACTTGTCAAAAAAATGGGTCTTTAAACTAAACCACATCCAAAGCCTTATCCTCTTGGTTGGGTATGTGATAAAGTGAAACTTAATGTCACCAAGCAGTGTAGGGTTAGATTTTCTATTTCTTCAAAGTTGATCGATGAATTGTATTTGGATGTTGTGTCACTTCATATATGTGGCATAGTGATAGGGAGTCCTTATCTTTATGATAGAAAAGCAATCTTCTTTCGTCATGAGAAAAAATATCACCTTACTAAAGGGGGAGTGGAGTATATTGTTAGATCCCACAGCATGAGGGTAAACACAACACTTGTTAGTGAAGGAAAAATGAAGAGACTCATAAACACTAACAAGAGATATGTACTCATGGTCATAAGGGAAAAGGATGTTGGAATATCTGATGCCTTCCAAGGATGTGATCCTTCCCATAAGAAAGAATTAATTGATATTATTTCTAAGTATGATGACATATTTCAAGAACAAGATGGACTACCTTCTAAGAGTGAAATCCAACATAAAATGCATCTTCAGTAGGATCCTCCTCTTCCTAATGTGGGAATGTACAAGATGTCAGTTGTAGAGATGATAGAGATAAAAAGTAGGTACAAGACTTATTGGACCAAGGGGTCATCAGGCCCATTTCATCTCCTTGTGGTTCTCCAATCATGATGATTCCAAAGAAGGATGGAACATGGTGAATGTGTGTCGATTATTGATCCTTAAACAAAATCACGGTGAAAAATCGATACCCTCTTCCTCATATAGATGATTTACTTGATCAATTAAATAATGTTGTTTATTTCACTAAGTTGGATTTATGCAATGGATACCATCAAATCAGGGTTGCAGAACAGGATGCATGGAAAATTGCCTTTAAAACCAAACAGGGATTTTTTTAGTGGTTAGTTATGTCGTTTGGGCTTTGTAATTCTCCAACAACCTTCATGTGTGTGATGAATGATGTATTCAGGCCATTTCTAGATGATTTTGTAATTGTATATTTAGACGACATTATTTTATTTAGTGGGACTTCAGATGAACATGTAAGGCATTTAAAACAAGTATTAGATACTTTGCAAAGGGAAAAGTTGTATGTAAAATTATCCAAATGTGAATTTGGCAAGACTACACTTGTGTACTTAGGTCATATTGTAGAAGGAGGACAATTGAAAATTGATCCTTCCAATATTGATGTAATTGTAAATTGGCCTGAGCCCAAAAATGTAATTGAAGTACGAAGCTTCTTAGGTGCAGTCTAGTACTAGAGGAGATTCATTTCAAACTTCTCATTTATTGCATCTCCTTTGCATGCCTTAACTAGTGTGAAGAAAACTTTTCAGTGGGGAGGAAAGCAACAAAAGGCCTTCAACACTTTGAAGGAAAAGATCATTATCGCACCAGTATTAGCACTGCCAAATATTCAACAACATTTCGAGATCGAGATAGATGCCAACGAATACGCCATGGGTGCAGTATTGATGCAATATCGTACGCCTATTTGTTACCACTCTGAAACTTTTAACCAAGTTGTTTTTAACTATCCTACATATGATAAAGAGTTGTATGCATTAGTTCAAAGTGTAAAGAAATGGAAGAACTACTTGTTAGGGAAGGAAACAATCATACATACAGATGACCAACCCTTATAGTATCTCTAATAACAAACCAAGATGCAACAATCTCGACATTACAGGTGGATTGGTTTTCTTCAACAGTTTCATTTGGTGATCAAATACAAAAAGGGTACAAGTAACAAGGTAGAGAACTATTGTCTGCAAGGAAAACTACTCTACCATCTTGGAAATCTTGTATTCCTACAAGTGAATGAGTCCATGTAATACAAAAATCTCACACTTCTCTTGTGTCTAGGAATTTTGGGGTAGGAAACACTATGGCTCATCTGCAAAGGTTTTGTTACTGGCCTGAGATGAAAGAAATTGTAACTAAATATGTAAAGGGCTGTGTGATGTGTTCTACTTGTAAGCCCATTAATAGAAAATTGGGGCTATACTCACTACTTCATGTTAGATCCCATCCATGGGAGGGTATCTCCATAGATTTTGTAGGGGGTTTACCAATGTCGAAAAGGGGTCATGACTATTTGTATGTTGTAGTGGATAGGTTCAACAAGATGTGTATCTTGATGCAATGTAAAAACAAGATCATTGTTGAGCATACTGCTAATCTCTTCTTTCAGTATGTGTTGGTGCAATTATTTGCATAATATATTACCAAACATAAATTATCAACCGAGATTCATAATCAAAAAAGTTGATGCACTATATGTGTTGATAATAGATAGGTTCCTATGTCTGATGAGTATAGTTCAATCAAGAAAACCATATAAAAACCAATACTCTATTTCCACACTTCAAAGATAACACTCTTCACACAATTCATAAATTAGAAAGCAAAACTTGCAATCATACACTCAAAATATTTTTCTCAGATAATGCATTGCCCATTTACAAGCTCATGAAGTGGAAAGATGGACTTTGAATTAGTTATCTGTAGCTACTACTCTTAGAAATCAAATCTAGGCACACTTCAACAATACAACTCCAAACTTAGAAGAGAAAACTGATAACAAAAATTCTCAAGCAAACAATGAATCAAAAGGTTATTTCTTAGGTGACAAATCTATTCATTAGAGGCTCATGAAATGAATATATGAACTTAGATCTTGCCTCCTGTAGCAACTAATTCCAATAGTAAACTGTAATCAATTTTCTGCACACATTATTCAAAGGGAAATCACCCATAACTTAATCAATTATGGAAGAAACTATTTGTCCTTGCATAGGAAACACTAGGTATATTAAGATTCTCCATTTAATAGTCCATGTAGGGTGAATGATGGGATCTTAACTATTCCTGTGTTAACACACTTAAAATTTCAAAATAAATTATGAAAGTCACTATAAAGAACACAGTTTCAGGAATGAAAATTTTTATAAATCTCTACAACTATCTCAACACAAATTATTGTTTATGAAACTAAGTAAAATTACTAAAGATCTGGTGCACCATACTTGTAAAAATTACACTAATACAATCCCATTCACAATTTACTCAAAATGTCTAACAATTATACAGATCCAACACAATAGGTACACTTTATGAATTCATATTTTAACTCAAACAAGAAATCAAAATAACAAGGACAAGAAACACACAAATGAGTACCGGAATAAAAAAAACATGTACAAGAATAAAAAACTAAGATATATTTTACATTAAGCTTACCATATTAGAATGGTGGGCCCTTCCCGGTTCCAACATTGAAGCTCTAAAAAGATAACAGACTAAAACATTCTAATCATACCCATAAATTGCACAACAACTCATTTGTATTCCTTTAACTTGTAAAATCGAATCAATAGTTCATCATCTTGTATATTATGGCAATATGAATAATTATGTTCATTACATCCATACATATCTCCTATGTATCCTATCTCCTATACAACATCCCTTATAAAGAAGGTGAGTTGTTACTATCAAGAGATAAGGATAATTATTAAACAATTTTAAAATATTACAATTGGAAATACATATCGAATCTTTAGGGATGGACTTCATCCTCATGACATGAAGTGCATGAGTGATGAAGTCGATCATGATATTGAAAACTACTTTGAAGACTTTGATCCAACCAATTTCTTGGAATCTCCTTTAGCAATTGCGTTCAACAAGTGAATTATGGAAATAGCAATTGGTACTGGAATACACACAGTCATTTGGTATCGGAATAGCATAGTTGCACTGGTACCAGAATAGGCGCAGTTGTTTGGTACCAGAATTGCATAGTCACGCTGATACCGGAATAGCACAGGGTAGTACCAAATCAATATTATGCAGTTCTGTTGGTACCAGATCAATGTTATGCGGTTTTGTTGGTACCATATCAATGCTTATTAAGATCAAATGATTAGTATCATGCACAATCAACCATTTTAATCGATTAACTCAATAAAATTAAACAAAATATGCCTTAATCATACGTTACCTCTCTATGCACATGAACACGGTCATTAATTGTATTTATGGAAGCAACAGTCAAGTTTATACTCATAACATAGGTAAAATAGGTTCAGATAGGGGGTAATAGAGGGTATTAGAAGTGTCAAAATGGAGACTCAATAGTATGTTTGGGTTCACTTTGGGTTACCCACATCCATTGTCTCGGATCGAGATACTCAATTTCTTGGATATTTTTGGAAAAACTTGTGGAGAATAATAGACACCAAGTTGAAGAGGAGCACTACTTTCCATCCACAGACCGACGAGCATACATAGGTTGTTAAATGAACAGTGGAACTTTTGCTTCGAGGCTACTGCAACAAACATCCCAAGTTATGGGATGAACATATACCCTATGTATAACATGCTTACAATCGAGCCTTACATTCTTCCACTCAATGTTCGCCATTAGAGACATGTTTTGTATATTTACCTAAGTTCCCTTTGGACTTGATGTATGGAAGAAATGTCGATTCAAATGAATAAATAAATGAAGAGAAGGCTCGCAAGTTCATTCAAAGGATCCAATAGGTACACCAAGTAGTTAGGGAATAGTTGGAGAAACTTCAAGCACGGTATAAAGATAGGCATGACAAACAAAGGTTTGATCATTAGTTCCAGGTTGGAGACCAGGTATGGCTTCACATCAGCAAGGAGAGATTGAAGGGTGAAGGCAAGAAACTCAAGCCCATCCAGTATTAACCCTTCACTATTTTGGAGAAAAACGGTACCAATGATTTTCGTTTAGATCTTCCACTATATACAAAGATTTACTCAGTTGTAAATGTGGAAAACTTGAAACTTTTTGAGCCTCCCATGATCATGGATCAGGGTGAGGAAGTTTCAATACCTTCAGTTGATGAGTTTTCTCCTGAGTACTTGGATGAGTTGAAGGAAGATATCATTTTGGATAGAAGGATGAGGACTTAATGCAGGGGTGATGTTGATTTTCTTCGAGTGGGATTAAAGGGCACACATCCAAGAAAGGCAAAGTGGATTGATAAGGAAAAGGTGAGGGAACTCTTCACTCACTTATCTGTTGATTGATGAAAGATTTTGGTGGTCCAAAAATATCGCATTGGGAAGATGTGATCCAAAAATGATCCAGAGAAGACTAAGGATAACTCAAAATTCATAGAAGCACTTCAGGAAGCTCAAAATGGCGTCAACAAACAAAGAAAGGGAAAAAATTCAAAGTCCTCAAAACTCAGTGAAATTGGCATCATTGCGAAGAGCATGTCACAAGATTTCCAACAACGTAAATGACTCGTCAAACAGATCAAAAGATATTCACAGACAAAGTTTTGGTCAACCTAGCCTAATCAACAGGGATGAGTCAGCATCCGTACTACTGACATCAGCATCAGTAAAGATGAAATCATCATTCGTACAGGGTATGTGGCACACATAGAGGGAGACATGTGTCATGATGATATAGCAACACCAAAGGCTACCACGTGTCACTCATGTTTGGACTTTTACGATCAGTCTGTGAACCTATGGGAAAGTGCCACATGGTAGTCCGAAGAGCCACTCGACAGGTGACATGGTAGGCTGATGTGGCAGAGTTGATGTGGCATGTATGTGTAGTATGGTGATGTGGGCCAATAAAAATTTTCCACATGATCGAATCATGGGATGCCACATGGAAGCGAACAAAAGCACAAGGACTCCCAGCAACCAATTTTTTTTAAAAGAGGTAGGGTTGGCTAGTGCCAACCCCAAATCCACCATATTAAACCATATTCTACCATATCTTTCTGGTTGGAGATACAATCCACCAAACTTATTGCCATCTACAAATTTATCAGGAGATCCCATGGGATTCAACCCACAACACATATATATAACCCATGGTGTATTAAAATGGGAGGTCTGTGGGTTTGACCCTAGAACCTCCCCCAACAAAGCGCCTTAATATACATCCACCAACTAATAGGACAAACAACCTCATTGCTAACTCCGTCCCCAATTTTTATTTAAAAATTGGATTTGGTTAGTGCACGGGGGGGTAGACCAAGGTGCATGACAAGTCGTACCAGGGCACGAAAAATGATACAAAAGGACAGTCATTAATGCAGACTGCATGCATGCAAACCGAGATGAAATTTATCATGGGCCTGAAAGTGCTAGACTCAGATCAAGGCATGGAGACAGTCATTTTTGGGTAATTTGATGCCACGAATTCAGTGGTGATGTTTGTTTTCTGATCTCAGCAAAGCTTCTGCATCTTAACTCCGTAATGAGGTATACTTATGTATTTTTCCAAATTCTTTTGTTGAGTTAATAAAAAGGCCTACCCATTTGAGAGTAGGACCCAGAGACATAGTCCACTAGGGACAAACTCCATTATCATGCTTTTGTGTTCAGATTTGATGCAAATGTCCCTCCATTATTGATTTTTTCCTTCTTTATGGTGCACTTAATTTTATGATTATTTAATACAATTATTTAATAAGTCACATCGATGAAAAGATCCCAGATCAGTACCTATTCATTTTGTTTATAAACAAATAATGTTTATCTGTTTAACTTGTAATTAATATCTTCCTCTATTATTATTCATATATTATCATGAAAGCTCTTCGATTCAGTGAGAGGGATTTTCATAAATCGATCATAGGTATGGATTGATTTCTTTTAATTCAATCTCATGCCTCTTTATTCCATTCTCAATTTAAATCATATCCGATATTTTCGATTATCTCTCTAAGACATTTCCTGTATTGGATCATTTAAGATCAATCAAGACAAATTCCAGATCTTTATCTGATTCAAAATTCCTTCTTGTCAGTGACAAAACTCATCCTCTCTATTTTAAATTGTGTAAAGAAGCACTTCAGGACCTCTATTCCATATGACCATGGGTGGTTTCTAAGTGCTAACCCAAGAGAGAGCTTAATCGATTATCAAGATCGACGATCATGTTTTATTTGCAAGTTGAGATGGATGGTTCTTGTTTATTCCGAGACTTTGTTGTTTTGGGACTCTGGCCTTTGCATCCTTCCAACTCTCATGAAGAAAATTATGTTGGAGTGTGTATCAACACTTCTCTGCTTAATAAAATTCACATGTCTAGGAGCTAGGACCATAGGATTAGGTGAAAAGTAGCTCCCGCTTTCTAGGTATTTGGCTATTCATGACTCTGCGACTCTGGTTACTCAAAATCTAAAGCAGTTCAATCCCTCCTGAGGTTTAATTACCGAATAAGTCTTAAAGTTGTGGTGAGTGATTGTTGTCATTTGTTAGTAATCCTTACTCTATCCTTCGACTATACTCGATCGAATGATCGAGACTGCTCCTGAAGAAGATCAATGGTTAACGTTAATTCATAACTTCTCCCTTTGGCGCTTTGGGAATTTTTTTTGGTAGGAGAAGTTGGATATCTCTGGAGGTTGTAATCTCAGAGTGACATGGCTTGATGGTGTCACTATTGATGTGGCACTTGATGATTGGCTACCACGTGTCATCTTGATTTGTGAATTTCGCATACCTAATGTGCCAACTAGACCTTGACACTTGTCACCAACTGATTGGGCCATGTGTCATGTTTGTCTTATGCCACATGTCTCCCTCCTAGATCATGTCTTTGCCCTTCATGGGTTCAGTAATTTGTGGCTTTAGGATTTTTAGCTGTTTGGGACTCCTTGTAATCCCTTGAACAACGGTTGTTTAGATTTCGTGACTTGGGGATTTCAACTTTTGGGTATTCTTGGTTTTTTTGAACTTCTGATCGATGAAGTCAGTTAATTTCGGAGTTGGCCACCTAATGTAATGACTCACATTGCTAACGAGGAGATATTAGACCAACAGTCTGCATGAGTTCATTTAATCCAAGACTTCGGGATATTGTGGCTTACCTTGTCCTTCTACTAAACTCGATCGTATGGTTGAGAATTCATCCAAAGTCCCTCCTTGATCTAATGGTTGGAGATATTTTGGGACTTCATGACTTGACGATTTCATGCCTCTTCATTTTCTCCAATGGTCGCTGAAGTGGCGAAGTTCCGGTGTCCCGAAACTTATGTCATCCTTCCACTTGGCTTCGATCGATGGTTCTAACTGATCTGATGGTTGTGATTACTCCCGAAATTTGAATGGACGATTATATTTCCATGATCCTTCACAAGGGATTCTTATGTGTATGCTCTGGATTCTGCACAACCTACTACGTTATCTCTCCCGATATTTAGGATCTCAAAGACATATAATGACAATACCATATTGATCTTCTTGACATCAATTCCAACACCATAATACCATGTCCAACATTGATCATATTGGCCTTCTTTGACATCAATTCCAACACCATAACACGATGTCCAATATTATCCCCCTTTGGCATTGATGGCAACAAAGTAAAACCCATTTTTCAATCTTAACTATATTTTACTGATCATTCTCCCCCTTTGACATCAATGACAAAAGGGATGTTTCCTTTCTCCCTTTAGGGTGACACTCCCTCTGATGTGATTCTCCCTCTGTATATAAGTCTCTCCCCCTTTGGACAAGGGATATCACTATGAGGCAATGTTGGTGGCATGAAGTCCAATTATCTCTCTGCCTAGAATCATGCTGCTACAACCAATCATGGGAAGAAGAATAACTCCCCCCTATCTTCTCTACAAGATGAAAAATATGCTACCAATGCAATATGGTTATGTTTCAAATACTATTGTTCAACTGGAAAATAAATCAATTGTTCAATAATGATCTACTCTTCCTATAACGATCCTTGGACCTGTCCATGCATCAAACATCTAAACTCATGCCACATCATACATCAAGTGTATGTCAATCATACATACTATATCATGCATCAACCATGAAGAAAAAAATATGTAAAGAAAAATGTGGCAAAAATGAACCAAGCATATATCAGGATCATCAACAAGTGCCTCTATCAATGTACCAACAATGTTCCTTAAACAAGTGTTATATCACACATGATGGTCCTCTATCATAATATATATAAATGGAGCTCACATATGTACCAACCATGTACCATGATATATCTACCTCAAAAACCATTCACATAACTTCACTGAGATAATACATAACTAACATTGTTCCTTGGTAGATGAAGACCTGCAACAAACCATGTCAGATCTTGCAAAATAGAGTTATACCATCAAACCATGTTACTTTCAATGATTCTAGTTATCTATTCATTCATTTTTAAACCAAGATCCTCTTCATTTTTTTGTTCCTCAATACTCATAGGGGTATCAATAGGAACAATCTTAAGTATTTCCTAATTCCTCCTTCCTTTTTTTTGTTTATATTTTTGTTGAGGAGGATTTTTGGTAGATCATCAAAATAGTTTTTGAAAATTTCCAAGAACATCATCACTTAATTATTTTGGTTGATCTCCTATTGAAATCTCATCATCATCATCATTGTTTTGTGAAACATAAGCTTCTTTATCCTTTTCTTGATAATTTTCTTTTTTCATTTTCCATTTGTTGGGTAATGGATAATTTATTTGCAGGACATTATCAAGTTCTGTAATTGTCACTTTTTTCCTTAGAAGTTTTTTATTCTTCAGCTTCATCCACTTTATATGCATAAATCTGATTTTCATATACCTTATCAGACACTTCACCCATCATTCTCTTATTGTCAATTTTATCAATTTCAGATGCAATATCTTCATCGTTTTTCTTCCTTTCTACTTTAGATTTTCTTCTCCACATATTCTTATAATTTTCTTTATGACCATAATTATTTCATTTTTGGAATTCAATATTGAAGTCTTGTAAGGGAGAGAATGAGTTATAATTTCTTATTTCTCCATTATTCTTATTGTTTTCATATCTTTGAACATTTCTTGGATTGTACTTATAAGCTCTACAATATATTGCTTTATGTCCAAAATTATTGCAGGAATAACAATATCCAAGGAAAATATATTGATTTATGTTAGAGGGATTTATTTTGATGATTCTATTATTTTTTTCATCTTTTTCTTTAGTAGGGAATGCAGATTTCTGTTTATTTGGGATAGTCTTCAATGGTATTGTCTGTTAGAATATAGAAGAATGTGTGCTTGTTTTACCATTGATGATACCCTCGTCACCCAACCATAGGCCGAAGCCACCCTCCGAGCACCTTAACCTTGACTGAGAATTACTCTGGAAGCAAACCCTAGGCTGGATAGCCAAACAAGGTGTAGTGCATCTTTCTCCAAAGATAGCACACCAACAATAGCTGATCAAATAGTCCAAACCCTAGCCAAGAGATAGTCCAAGCTCATACAGAAAACTAGTTGTTGTTGTAGCTGTACCTGCATCTTTCCTCCACATGTGCGCACCAAATTGGGAACTACAGTGTGTACCAAACTAGGAACTGCAGTTCTGAGATATGTGAAATGAGAACTGGTGCCCTATATTTATATTGGTTCTGCCAGATTTGTTGGGGCCAACTTCTCCTTCTGGATATGTGTCTGTTCAGTATATTCTTATTATTTATGGATGACTTCTTCTCTTGGAGGCTAATAACCTAATATAGATTATCTTCTTGAGCCGACAAGACTTCTAGGGTTATTAGCCAACTCATTAGGGTTTTCTCTTGCTTTCCGGAGTCTTTTATTCTCATCAGATTTACACATGGAGGTAAATACCTCCCACAACTACCATAATATTAACACTCCCTCCTAGCTAGGGAGGTATTATAGGTAATGGACTTGAGCACAAAAACATACCATTTATCTGGTAGCATCAATATAGTCGTCTAGACTATTTCATGACTAGATCATGAGCATCACCATCACCATAAACTGCATCATCTCTCGAAACCATACTTAATCTGAGTAATTAGACATGATGTTGGATAAGTCATTCACACCATAGAGTGATACAAGAGCCACTCTTATAATCTAGAGGAGTAAATTCTCTGAACCAATTTGCATCTGGAAAATCTTTGTTCATCATTCGTCTGGATGGTGATTATTTCCAATAAACTGTTGATAGTCTTCAAGGTAGTTAGAACAAAAATAGAACACAACTGTGTCTATCCATAGTTGTACATAACTACAATCTAGTGGTTCACTACCACACCAAGTAGCACACAAGTACTTGATCAACAATGTATAGTCACCACAGTAGTCTTCATCTACTGTCATACAGTCTTCATAACAAACATATGATAGCAACCTGCATAGAAACAATGTTATGATATATACTGAATTATTTGGGCCAATCTTTCACTCACATATGTGAGCTTTGAAAGAATATCTACCTCACAAACAGTGGAACATATACACCACAATAGTCTATATCTACTATCTTCATAACAAACATCTGATAACAACTTGCACAGAAACAATGTTATGATATAAATTGAATTATCTAGGCCAATCTTTCACTCACGTCTGTGAGATATGAAAGAATATCTACCCTCAAAGTAGAACAATGAGATATCTAGACTATTCTTCTCAAACAAGGAAGAATAATTGTCCTGTCTTCTTAACATGGACCATTCCCCACCATGGGCCATTCTTCCTACACTAATCAAAGTGCACCCTAGAGAGAATGTATAACCCT
>SNQJ01S0118153.1:27581-41547 GCA_010110895.2 Picea sitchensis
TGATTGAGGTTGGGATAGTGGAAGAACTAGACTTGAATAACTCTTGGACACCCATGTACAATATGTAAAAGCTAAGATGACCCCAAAAATGAGAAGAACAAAAACAATAACCACAAGGATCAAACCTTTGAGATGTTGCATTTATTGTTTGTTGAGATGGAGGCTTTTCTTGCTATAATGATGTCGTTGAAAAAAAAATAGTTAAATCACTAGGAACCCAAATCAAAACCTATCTTACAAAATCCATGTTTTGAGCTACAAATTGTACATATCAGACTTACATTTGGTATAATATGAAAAGAATGGATGGGATAAATGATCATATTGTCTAATCATCAATGTCCATTGTCAAAACCAAAGATACATGCCTGGAACATCCCTGAAATCTATCTAGAATGTCCTCAAAATCTATCCTGAACACTCCTGAAAGCTACCTAAAATGTCTTGTGTATGGCTAGCAAATCCCTGAGTCCTTGATGAATTCCTTGTCAAATTGGGGATGTTTCATATGATTCTCCATATCCCTGAAACACCAAAATGGTAGATATGGGTTTTTTCCTGAGTGCGGGACAGATCTCTATGCAATGTAGTGTGGAACTCTCTACCAATTTTTCCCTTGATTTTGTAATCTTACTCTTTGATGCCTCGGTTGCAACTGGTTCAACTCAACTAAAGTATATTTGTTTCTTCCAATCTCGACTAATCTCTGTGAAACATCTTTTAAATTTGGTTGAAAATATCCAACACCTTTCAGTGCTCTTTAGCTGTAGAAAATTCTACAACTCAGACTTTATTTTCTGATAAGTCTCCCTTTTGTATTGGGGCACGTGTTCTTGTCTCCAACATTTGCATTTGTCTAGATTCTAGACTCTATATCGTCTTCTTTGACTGTCTAATTTTTTTCCACATTTTTCAAACCATGTATGTAGGTTACAAACCTTTTGATATTGAAGTACATGGCATAAAACCAGATATGGTGAAGTAGTAGAGCTCGAGAAGGAATTAATGGTGGTGTTAATGGCGGAAATGTTGGATTTTTTACACTTTGCAATAGGTTTATTGCACCTACCTAGATGTTGGACCCATATTGGGCGGTTTCTGTCTACTTTCTACTAGTTTAGGTCTATTCTATATTTAGGACTACTAGATTACTTGGGACTTGGAGGATTCGTCCTCTCTACTGACAGAAGCAGAGCCTTAAATCACTTCCTTAACTTCTCTCTATTCTTGTACTTAAATTTTATTAACTACCTAAGTGGAGGTCATATCTAAGCTTGTCATCTCTTCGGTGGCATGAGACGATAATTAATGGAGTGGGCTTACAACTCAGAAGCAGTTAATGGAAAATCTTACATATCTTTATTTTTTTCTATGGAGGTCTTATCATAGTTTGTTGTAACTTAGGTGGTGCGAGGTGGAAGTCACTGGTGGACTCCTCCAACACCTTCCTGATGGAGGTTGAGGTCAGCACGCTCATGAGTGTGGTTGACAAGGCCCTCTCAAAGAATGTCAGACTCTTCACCTCGACAAATGTGCAAACAGTTGAATCTCTCTTACCACCTTCTTCCTTGAACTTGGAAAACCACTTGTTATCCTCTTCCTTTGATACCTCTGAGCCTCCGGCATTCACTCCCTTGTCACCTTCCACTTCGCTTCCAGGACTAGTATCCTCGTTTGGGCGTTCTGGTTTGCACTAGAGTGTGGGTTTTCGTGAACATCGTCCTTTTGTGAAAAAATGGAAACCTAAGAGTTCTGGGTGAAAACGAGCATGGAAACCTAACAAGACTAAACGCCACTTAATCATGGGTTTAGACATAGGTCTGGAGGAGAGCATCCACCTTTCTCTCTGTGGACTTGTTGGTAGTATTTCCTATCACACTCTGTGTAAGTGTTCTCTCTCGGATTGGATTTCAGGTGCCTGGTTTCCTTTGATGGGATATGTTCTGGATATTATCTCTCTCTCGCATAGCTGGTCTGTTCTTCTTTTTAACTCACAGGAGGATGCACAACCCATTCTAGATTCTCTCTGGACTATCAATGGTTGTAGCCTAATGATTAAGAGATGGCGAGTAAGCTTTGATCCAGCCATAGATTACTTTAGACTTCATCACCTATGGGTTTTTCTTCCTGGCCTACCACTTCAGTATTGGATGAAAAAAGCTCTTGTAGCCATAGGCAACAAGCTCAGACGTTTATCTGTTTGGATGACAATATTTTAAAGGGTTCTGATAGAAAGATGTTCAGGATACTGATTGATTTGCATGTACATGTGAGGTTACCTGAGACACTGGATATTATTTGGCAAGGTTGCACAGTGACTCAATGCCTAGATTACCTTGGAATCCCATTTCATTGTATAAGCTGCCACAGGATTGGACACCTTAGGAGTGATTGTACTAAAGAACCAGAAGAGGATGAATCATAAGCTTCTTACCTTTGCAAGCTATCGCGGGAGGACTCACCAGGCATTGATTCATTTGTTGTGGTGAATGATGATTATACAAACATAGGAGATTGCTCATCTTCACCTCTGGACACTCGCACTGGTAAGCTCAAGCAACACTGTCCTATTTTTTATTGTACCCTTACTTATTGGGAAAGGAATTTATTGGACTCATTTGTTATCCCAGGGATGGGGCCCTTAAGACAACCCATGTATGATACTTTGAAGACTCTGTCTTTTCCTCCTTCACCCTCTATGGTGCAAGAGTCCCCTTGGGATTTTCCTACCCCACAGTGGTTGTCACCTTCTAGAGATGAAAGGGCTCCCACTAGTCCTTTGGCTCTCGGTGGGGTTGCCTTATCTTTGAGTCCTTTTCATTTGAGTATTCCTGACCATCTTACTATTGCGGTTCTTCCTATCACTGACTCTGAGGTTGTTGTGGTTTCTCCTACGACTTCTAGAATTTTGGCATCTGGTCACTCTACCCTCAAGAACTTACTTACTACTTCAGCTCCTACCACAGTTGAGACACTGCTACCAGTTCTGATTCCTACTTTTCAGGGTAGGTCTCCGATCATCCGAGAGAGCTCGAACTTACCTATTTCTTCACCCCATGTTAATACTGGTGACACAACTGGGATAGAATACTCTTGGTATCATGGTTTGGGACTTGAAACTTCACCTATTAAAACCCGCAGTGCTCGGAGAAAGGATACTACTTCTTTACTCTTCCGAATAATTACTCAATAGACTCATCTGACCTTAGGGTGCTTAAAGGTATTAAAGCCCTAGCTAGGACCTTCCCATGATACTTCTCTCCCTTAATATCATAGGGGTGGGTGGCACCCTCAAAAATGCCTCCCTCGGAAGAATTATTGACAAAACTCTTCCTAGCATCATTTTTTTACAGGAAACTCTAGTCGACGAGCAACGTGCTCGAGCATTCTTTAGTAGCATAAGACCACTGTGGTTTGTTAGTGTTGTAAGCTCAGTGGAAATATTGGGTGGTTACTTGTTGCTTGGGATACCGTTAAGTTTTAGATAGAACCTTACTTATGTTGTGGCGGTATTTTGATGACAGGTACCCGTTGTGCAAACAAAATACAGGTTAATATTCTCAATTTTTATGGTCCTTGTACTAATAGGATTGCATTTTGGAAAAAATTCTCTGCTTTTGGCCTTCTAGCTAAACCTAATCTTATAGTCACGAGTGATTTTAATTTCACCTTATTAGCTGATGAGGTGTGGGGGAATCTTCTTTACAAGATCCGACAACCTTACAATTAAAATAAATCTTCATAAACAACAAACTTGTGGATTTATTGTCGGCTGCTATGGTTCCTACTTGGAGGAATGGTAGAACTGGTTCGGAGTGTATCTCTAAGAGACTGGACCTCATTTTTATTTCTAAAAATCTTCTTCAAATTTCAGAATGATACAGATCCTGGGTTGAATATCCATTCCTCTCAGACCATGCTCCTATCTTCCTACAGCTAGATTCATCCTCTCATCGGTTGACTTATCCATTTAAATTCAACCAAGTGTGCTTACAGGACCTATATTTTGCGCGACTAGTCACTGAGGTTTGGAATGACCAGTCTTTTCTACAAGAAGTTGACTTACAAAGACGTCTTGCGTGGAAGATGAAACACTTAAAATTGAAAGTTCAAATTTGGGCACATCAATAGAAAATAAAAAATACTCATAGAATCTCACAGCTGGAAGATATTATACAGTCATTGATCCTAGACCATTTTGTGGGAACTAGATCGATCGAACTTGAAAAACAATTAAGACTCTAGAGGAGGATAAAAATAGTCTCTTTATGGCCAAGGGAGCACTTTGGCGCCAGAAGAGCAAAGCTATTTGGATCAAGTGCAGAGATCAAAATACTCAGTTTTTTCATCACTTTTCCAACTACAGGAGGAATCACAAGAACATTTGGGAATTAAATATGGATACAACAGACATTATTACAGGACAAGACAAGTTGATTCCAACAGCTTACCATTATTTCAAAAATTCTTATAGTGATCTGGGACTTACAAATATTATTGACTAAGCTACCATCATTGGACTCTTTCCTAGACTTATTAGTGAGAGGGAGGTCGAACAAATTACTGGTGCCTATACAAAAGAGGACACTTGGAAAGTTCTAAATACTTTCAAAAGGGATAAAATCCCTGGACCTGATGGTTGGATTGTTGAGTTTTACCTTCACTTCTTTGAACTTGTTGGTGATGATTTTTGGGAACTAGTTGAGGACACTAGGATCAAAGGAGTGGTCAATCAGGCATTAAACTCCACCTTCTTGAATCTTATTCCTAAGACCAACATTCTAACTTCCCTTAGCGACTACATGCCTATTGCTCTGTGCAACCTTTGTTATAAAGTCATTACCAAAATTCTTTCTAATAGGATAAAACCTTACTTGTCTGGCATTATCTCTGGAGAACCATTAGGTTTCCTTAAAGGACAAAATATTTTGGATGCCATAGGAACTGCATAAGAAGTTTTACACAACATCAAATAGAAAAATCTCCAGGAAATGATTTTAAAGTTAGATCTCAAAAAATATTTTGATTGTATTAATTGGGACTTCCTGCGATTAATACTTCTACAATCTAGTTTTGGTCATCATTTCATGAGATGGATCATGGGATGTGTTTCTAGTGCCACCATATTCATTTTGGTGAATGGGGAGGCAACCCCATTCTTCCATAATGAGAGAGGCCTAAGGTAGGGTTTCCCACTCTCATCCCTATTTTTCACCTTGGCTATGGAAGGAATGAGCATTCTACTCAAAATTAGTCAACAAGTAGGGAGACTCACATGCATTAAGGTTTCAAGGTTGGTCAAGATTATGCATATTTTTTTCATGGATTATGTTCTTATTGCGACTAGAGTTGATTCACAAGAATGGATGGAGATTGAATCTATTCTTAAATTCTTATGTCGAGCTTCGGGGCTCCATATCAATGTGACAAAGTCTACCTTACACTACTTGGGGTTTACAGAGGTGGACTTAGACACATACAAGAACATATTCTCGTACAATTTTCTAGAGATCTTGGTTGGTCTGAGATATCTTGGTTATTTTCTCAAACCATACTGCTATAAAGTGGTTGATTGGCATTGGTTACTCATAAAATTTGAGAAAATGATTGCGCATTGGTGCAATAGGTGGCTAGTGCTTGGAGGGAGATTTGTTCTTATTAAATTAGTTTTGGATAGCCAGGCAGTCTTCTGGATGGCGCTGACTGCTATCCCTGTTATTGTATTAAAAAGGATTCGACATCTGATTTCTACTTTTATTTGGACAGGTGGTAGTGAAAATAAGCATCTTCATCTTTGTCACTTGGATTCCATTGCTAAACCTAAATTGGTGGGTGGTCTTGGGATGAGAAACATTTTCCTATTTAATAAAGATTTGGCATCCAATTCACCATGGTGTGTGTTGTCACAAGATGAGATTTGGCATCGAGTTATTATTGGTAAATATATCTCACATCTTTTAGTCTCGAGTTGGCTCAGACATACTACTACAAGTCCGACAAATGATTCTCCGATCTGGAGATCACTACTGAAATTTATACATATCATCCAACATTGGTTATGTTGGAAACCCAGATCATCCCACCTAATTCATATTGGTCGGGATGCAATTTTTGGATTGGGGACTTCTTCTTTTTTATCACTGGAGCTCTTGAACAAATTACACGAACAACATATTTATTATCTCTTCCAAGCCAAGGGTCTCACAGATTAGGGGGCTCTCAATTCCTGGTGGAAAAATTGCATAGAATTGGATCTTTCAGGGGACTTGGCTATTAAATGGTAGTGATATTGTAAGGCTCTACTTGGAGCGGGGATACAACTAAGGGAACAGGAGGATACATTGATCTGGAGTGGAGGCGGTCATTCTGGTAACATATTAGCCAAGAATCTCTATAATGAAATCGCTTCTACCATATGGATCCAGAAGTGTATCGGCTAGAGGAAGCAATTTTGGCATTGGAATATTCCTTTGAAAATCAAACTTTTTATTTGGCTAGCTGCGACCAATAAGATATTGAACTGGGACAATATTTTATGCCAGGCCTGGGAAGGACCTAATATTTTCCTTCTGTGTTGTTTTAATTATGAATCTATTACACATCTTTTTATAGATTGTACATTTACACAACAAGTATGGCACAGACTCTCTATTTCCCTTAAGCTCTAGTCTATCTGGTTAGGCTCCTCATCGACGATTAGTTTGGAGGACTGGGAAAAGGAGGAGTCTCTCTATCCTCATATTCCTGCCTTGGTCATCTGGCACATTTGGTTGGTGCGCAATAGGGCTATCTTTGAACAAATTCCTCCTACTATTAATACTATCTGCTACAGGAATATGGGGCGTCTAGAGTTATCAACGTCAAGGAAGGATCCTTCTCTATGCTTTTTACAACCTACCTACCAACAAGGAAGGAACAATGCCTAGTTTGATGGAGCCTCACAAAACACTAGTCTACAGAGAGTGTAGTTGTTTCAGCATTGTTGGTAGGTAGGTACTATTTCAGCAGAGAGTGTAGACTGTGTAATAGCTTCTTCTGTGTGAGTTGTTGTTTCAACATCGTTGACCACAAAGAGTGTAGCAGCTTCTTCTGTGTGAGTTGTTGTTTTAGCATAGTAGACCACGGAGAGTGTAACAGCTTCCTCTGTGTAAGTTTCTATTTCAGCATCGTAGTCCACAAACTATTTCAGCCATAGGGTTTGCGTGCTTTAACTGTTTCAGCAACGGGTCTCAATGCTAATCTGCAGTTCGAACTGTTTCAGCACTTATACATTTCTGATCAATGGTTAAGTACGAGAGTAATGTAAAATTATATGCAAAACAGATTAAACATATAGTAAAGAGAAGAGACATTGTATACCTTTGGAAAGATAGGGTAAGGTGATAATGTGAGTTTAAATGTGAGTGAAACAAGGGTGTAAAGATAGCAAAAAGTGTGAGTAAAAAGGTGCATTGTAGGGTCCTAACATCCCCCCCAACTTAAAATGTTGCATTTCCTCAAGCAACTTCACTCTGAATCAGAATATGAATACTGACTCTGAGCATTCAAGTTACTCAAGCAGTAGCTATGGAAGGTGATGTCTGTTGGAGCTCTGAACCCTTGAACACGTTGTAACCTTTGCCAAGTTGTTGTTTCGGCTTTCTTGGGCAATTTATAATGAACTTGATATTTCTCTGTTGGCATATAGAGGATAGGAAAATGAAATTGATACCCTATCTAGCTTTCATCACATTGTTGAACGCACTTGATGTAGCTAGGTACCCTAGAGATTGCTATCTCAAGATTAGTGGAGCTGAAGGGATTGTGTTCTTGTCTTTTCCCAGTAGATTGTTGCCAAAACATGTTATTTTCCTGTAGGGAAGCAATCTCTGTGGATTTAATAAAATGTTGACACTCCTGAAACACTGATGTCTGTAATTGCTGAATGTGTTGAGTCATCCCTGGTTTCTTCAAAAACTGATAATACTTTGTAACAAAGGTGGCAGCATTTTGTGGTTCTGGCCGTATCCAGAGAAGGCAGTTATCCTCATTATGCTTGGCAGCTAGGAAGTCATCCTACCATATAATCTGATTGTTAAAGAAGGAGGTGAGTGCCTGAATCTGGATGTCACCGACAAGAGGTTTAAGGTTAAGCTATCGGTTCTCAGGGATGGCCTCATTATGAAAATATTCTTCACAGAGGAGGTGTTGGTCCCTAGTAGAGGCTTCTGCAAAGGTTTTAACAAAATCTGTTGGATTTAATACTTCATGGGGTCTGCCTTCTTTGATTGATTTGATCTGAAACCATGTAAGTCATTCCATGAGGAACAGAGAGTAATTGTAGGATGGTTTCCTTGCAGCCAATAGCTTTTGTGCCAAGTCAAATATCAGGAGCAATCTGCCTTTTAGCTCTTTATTCTGTTTCTTAAAGGCACGATATTCCTGGTGTGTTTGTTCCAACGCTTCCCAATTTGAGTAGATATGATTTATCCAGATTTGTCTGTGTTCCTGCAGGCTTTTGGCCTGTGTAACAGCAGACACTTTTTTCCATTTTTCTATTATTGCCTACTCATCCCATGGCTGAGTTTGTGTTTCAATGTTGCAAGTGGTAGGCTGAGGTAGGGTCTGAGTGGCTTGTTCCACAAAGGTGTGGGTATTGATCTGGCTGGGAGGGGAAAATTCATCAATAGGCAATGTTTGTACAGCTTTATTAGCAAAAGTAGGGGTTTCAGATTTGACATTTGTTGTAGGCCAGGGCTCAGTCTTAATTTTGGAAGGTCCTGCTAGTTCTTGTGTAACAGCAAGGTGTTCTTCTTTGACTGCAAAATTCAAAGGTGCAGGGGGAGCTCCTGGAATTGGAATTTGAATTACTTTGTAGCTTGCTTGACAGTAAATGTCCCCACATTGACTGCACATATATTCTCTACACGGATTCTCTATTGTAGTTCCCTCTGACATGGTCGCTATGCGAGCTAGGGTGTATAATTTAAGTTCTTTCTCATAGGCTTCCTTTGCCATGGCTAGCTCTTTCTTGTAGGCTTCCAGTTCAGACCTTAGGAACTCATTTTCTTGTAAGACTGAGGCCATTGTTGGTTCTGGAAGAGAGGTGACTGATTCTTGTGTTTCAGTCATAGTCGCGCTAGCTGGTTCTTTTAGAGCAGCTATAGGATCGGCAGTTGATTCTTGTGTTCCAGCTTCTTGATGTAAAGAGAGTAATGTTGCAGCACCCTAGGCCTCTGATTCTTATGTCTCAATAACAATATTAGCAGTTGGTTCTTGTGTTTCAGCTGTAGCTGGTTCTTGTGTGACCGCTATAGATGGTTCTTGTGTTTCAGCTACTGAATGAGTAGCTGGTTCTTGTGTTTCAGCTACGAATTGGGTAGTTGGTTCTTGTGTTTCAGCTACTTGATGAGTAGTTGGTTCTTATGTTTCAGCTACTAAATGAGTAGCTGGTTCTTGTGTTTCAGCTACTAAATTTGAAACGGATGATGTCGCAACCCACTGGGCCTCTGGTTCTTGTGTTTCAGTGCCCGTGGGTGAAATAGGCAAAGATTCCGGCATTTGGGAGGTTAGAGGTGTACGAGGTATTAGTCAGATGGGTTGGGGGGTTTTGTGGTTGTTGTTCCTGAAGATTTTCAGGAATTTCAGCAGCTTCTTGGGGATCTATGGGTGGGTTGTTTAGTGGAGGGTTTTGTTGGGAAAAAGGATTTTGGATAAGAAACTAAACGAGACGGTGATGGGTGAGTGAAAGGGCGGGATATTTAGCCTTTTTATAGTAGTGCGACATATTTTTAAGACATCCAAGTAGATAATAAGGAATGTTCACCAATCTAGCATGTCGTAAATGAGACAACAGGACAAAATCATGCTGGTAGACTACCTGGTATCGGCCTTCACAGGTAAGGTAGTGCTTAATGAAATTTGCAACTTTCATCCATGGAGGCGGCAATGAGCTAAGTTAGACACCCCGGCCTTTAGGTTCAATTTGTTCCCCTAGCAAGAGGAAATTCTGCTGGGCATTAAGGATGATATGTTTGCGACTGAACAAGTGGATGCCATTGGTAGGGAGACCCGAAACCTATGCTATATCCTCTTCTATAACTGAAATCTGAACTCCTTGAACCATGGAATGATCTTCCTGGAGATTTTGAGCAAATTTTAGAACCTATTGTTGATCAAATCCATGGAGCCTCTGAAAATAACCGAGCCATCCTGCCTGCAGAAAAATTTGATAGGCTTCTGGATATAGTTCTAACAGGGCTGTCGTGGCGGGTTCGTAACATATAACAGAGCCTCCCATAGCTAACAGCTCAGTAAAATACACCGTCAAAGAGTTGAGTAATAGCTTATGTGCAGAGTGAGTTTTTTGGGTGAAGGCATGCAAATGGTGGTGAAACAAACGAAAGGATGGTAAAAAGGAATGACAGTGGTTGACTTGTGTGAAATGATGGTATAAAAGTTTGATATTTCCTCCCCCCCCTTCAAGTGCGGCTAATAATGATTTTACATGAGTGGTAATAATGAGTTGGAATCTTCTCATTAACTATACCTTAATTGTATTTACGTATAAAATTTACATACCTCACCTTTACCTTTTGATTCGTAGTTCAAACAAAATATAGTGCCTGTCCATAATAGTTCTGCAGTAGCCATGGCGGAGACTTTTGATTTGTTAGAGGAATTGTATCAAGGATTTGTTGACTGGAAGGACAAAATGTAGTATGAGAGCGCAAGGCTTATTGATAGAAAACGATGAAAAGTTGGTGTTTCAACAACGGATAGAAGGGCGAAACAATTGTTGAACGGTGTTGTTTCATCAATGGAAAAAAAAAATGTGAAGAATTGTTGAACAGTAGTGTTTCGGCAATGGGAAAATGGCGAAAGGTTGATGACAGTGTGTTGGCAGCCAATTCAATTTTTTCCATTGCCCTATAAGCTGCCTACACCTATGACTTATGAATGTCAAATTACTGTCGCATTTTGTAAATAGATGATATTTTTATCCCTCGCGACATTTGCAAATTGGTCTCCATTTAGTTTTCACGACTGTAAGCGTGAAAACTCCTCCATCGTTATTTGAACTGTCATGATATTCTCATTGATATCCTGAAAGGCACTCACCTTTGGTTTATTATTGTGTGGTTAAATGAATTTTCAAACTATGCCTATTTGGACATTTTTGGTTGCATAACTTAAACTGGTAAGGCATTGAGCATATAGATTTATATTGTTTGGGACTTGCCTAGTCATCAAATTGCATAGAGGTCATGGTTTATTTTGTTTTTACATGATGTGATCCTTATTATTATAAGCTCTTGGCTTGTCAAATATTATGAAATCGATTGTCATAATGTTTTATGAACGTTTGATTACACACTCATACGATGGCACATATTTAACTTTTGGGTTTGATTTCACATTGAACATTCGTGGTTTGAAATAATACAATGGCGCATTGGTATGTCATCCACCGTTTGATTCTTGGGTTGGCCGAATAATATGGTTTGAACTATGTTTTGATTGATTGAACAGAGGTTGTACTTTGCCATTACTATTATGCATGGTGGTGAATAATCCCACCACCCTCTCACGCATACATTAATGCTTCCCCTTTGATCATTCGTAGTTGTTAGCCCAAACGAATTTGCTCCTGTGTGTTGTTGTTTTCGACCCAAACCCTTACCATGTGCTCGCACCATCGCTCCAGTCGTAAGGGTTGAACCCAATGGTAGCCAGGCTCTATTGATGTTCAACAGTGCCCACAGCGACCTTGAGGAATTTGGATGGCTCCCATTCATACAAAAGTTTGATGGTTTTAACCCTTACATTGCTCAGCAATTCACTTTAACCTTTTATGGTTGTCGAGCCAAGGTCGGGGATGTTCAACTGGAAATTGACGAGCCATTTCTCAGTTTAGCTACAGGTTTGCCTGTCACTGGACAACGATGGTCCAAAAATTGCAAAGTGGAAGAGGTCCCTTGGACATTTCTCTTCCAGTCGCGTAAGGTTAGCTCCTGTGACAAAGGTCTTCCCGCGAATATGCTCAAGCAACGTTGGCACGATTTGCTGATGATAATCAAAAAGTTTATCACCTGCGAGGGTTGGTATGGTTTTGTTTTCTTACACCACCTTCGTTTTCTTATGTTTTTCATGGGCTATGAGCTTAATATGCCTTATTACTTGCATAGAAGCCTGTTTAAAATGTCTAAGAGATACAAAAGGAACCAGGCTGATAGCATCCTTTTTCACTATGGGCTGGTTAAAATTGTTGTCATCTGTCATCTGAAGTTACACGGAGACTGTTGGAATGATTTTCTTGCTCACAATAATTTTGAGGACTCAAACCCTCCACAGGTTGACAAACCTGTGGTGAGTGAGGGCAAGATTGTACCCCCGGTACCCTATAGTATTCTATTACCTAAACCCTTACCTGACTCACCTATCGACCTACCCCACTCTGTGACCAAGGATGTCGAAACTGTTAAGCCTGTGGCTGAAAGGTCTAAAGCCAAACCCACTCTAAATGCCAAAGGAAAAAAGACTGCCCGTCTAATCTCTCGCATGGCGAGGAACAAACCGAAGCCCCCTGTCAATCCTAACCCTATCATGTTGAGCGATGACTCTAATTCAGAGGTTGAACGTTTTTTGGCAAGTGAATATCCCTATTCGGAAGGTCTGTGTGCCAAACCCTCATATGACTTCGTGTCGAACCTACCACCTTGCTTGCAAAACGACCCTGATTACCCTCGCATTAAGCTGCCATGTAAAGCCCCCGGTCATTCATCCAAACCCTCTCCTGAATCTGCAATGCCACCCTGTGATCAATGCGGCTCATGGTTGGAAAGATATTATCTTGATGTACCTATGCTACAGTCCAGAATTCACTATTTGGAGGACCAAGTTGCATGACTTACCAGTCAAAAGGCTGATTTACAGACCACTGATAAGAAACAGAGAACGACTGGTTCTATTTTGTTTAAGAATGTGGAGTCAGCTATAGCGGTCGTGAATTCAAAATTGGCATAATTTGAGAAGCCTCACTGGTATGTTCTATCACTTGTTTATATAACGAATTCAAATTCTTTCAAATAGCTATGCTTACAGCGTGATTTTGCTCTATCACATTATATGCATTGTGTACATAGTTATGTTTTGATTAATGAAATTCATTTTCCCAGTTTAGTTTCGATTGGATTCTTTCGCCGATTTGATTGGATTTTAGTATGGATTTGATTGGTTTCATTTAGCTTAATTTGGATGTTCTGTTGCTAATCGAAATCATTGTATCTATTATAGACACAAGCTGTTTCGCATTTCAATTTTGAACAAAATCAAGTTTCGATCCAAATCGGTTATAATGTATATGTTATGGTTGGCAACAATTGTGATATGGTTAACTGTTACAGGAATACAATTCGGACTATTCTCAATGTGATCCTGTTGAAACACATCCAAAACAATTCGTAATGGTTATGTAAAAAACCTAGCTGGTTGATTCATGTTGGTTTGATCGACCCTGCTATCAGTTGAATTTGTATTTACAATAGATATTCTGTTTCAAGTGGATTTGTAAAACGAGATTGATTCATGATTTGTTTCTATATTAAACCTGTTAGAAAAACAGGACCGTGGAGCGATAAAATAAAACAAATGCAGAAACAAAAACACAAAAGACACACAATACAAGAGAGACATAGATTTACGTGGTTCACCCAGTGTGGGCTACGTCCACTAGAGAAATTTCCAGGTCCTTCCTTTATTATTATCCAGCAAATGAAGGGATACAACCTACAGCAAAACCCGCTGTAACTTCCTCTTCTTTCTCTCACAGTATCCTCTCTCAGAATACAATATTCACCCTCATACATAACCGCAATACATTTCCCTCATAAAAGAGGGTTGCCTTCTAGGGCAAAAACCCTAACATAATCTCTATCGTTAGATCTACAACCTTATAATGAACGGTCCAGATTTACAATAAAATTAC
>SNQJ01S0118153.1:41557-63839 GCA_010110895.2 Picea sitchensis
GCTTTTGAAATCTATAATTACCTTCCCCGACAACGGCGCCAAAATGTTGGTCACTATAATTGCTTATTTAACTAAACAATCAAGTGCTACATGAATTGTCAACCCAGGGAAGTCTTTTTATTTCAAAGGTAATCACGCATTATATATGCTCAATCTCAAAAGAAACCTAGAGTTGTAGTAAAAACATATTAATCACACTTTGCCTTGAACAAACTGAAGTTCTAACTTGAATTACAGGAAAGTAATCTACCTATTGCAGAGTTCAATGTTTAAAGAAATAATTGTTCAAAGAATCCTAGATTACATTAAGAAAATAACAACCTGGGAAAGAAATCTTTCAGGACACTGCAAAAGGAAAGATCAACTATTCTGTAACCAGAGAACAGGACCCTATTCCCAAAGCAGGAGTCTTCAGCACCTGTTTCTGATCATCACACTTTCATGAACTCATTGCTAACTGAAATGATTGACACATACTGAAGGCTAACTAGCTCTCAATAGAGAAAAAGACCCTATTCCTAAGAAGGAATCTTCAGCACCTATTTCTAATCGTCACACTTTCATAGACTCATTACTAATTGAAATAATTGACATGCACTGAAGGCTAACTATATCTAACAGAGAACGGAACCTTATTCCCCAAACAGGAATCTTCAGAACCTGTCCCTGATCATCAAGCTTTCATAAATTCACCAAACAAGATTGCTAACTATAATGATTAACAGTTACCCAAGCATGAATCATATGAAAACAATGTAACAACCAGTAAAGCAGAGTTCTAACAAGACAAAGTTCAGTAAAGTAGTGTTTCAGCAAAACAGAGTTCAGTAAAGTAGTGTTTCAGCAAAACAAAATTTAATCAAGGCATAAACAGAAACAACACTAACACACTACAAAGCTAATGGGTGAATATTTTGAAGAAGGTGGGCCCTCCCTTCTCACAAGATTCCCCTAAAACGAAAGGAACTAGAGAGAAATGCTTAGAATAGTCTTTTATTCATCTGTCAACTGTATCATATTACAATCTGAAGTAAAACACGTCCTTCTCTATAAAATCATTTCTTAGCTAAAGAGAATATGATCTATAATGATGATTTCCTCTTATTTAAAGAGGATAATCCCCTCGATACAATTTGATCATCAATTACAATTGCACATCTGAATCCTATTCTTAGTCAGATCCGATTTCCATACTAGAATAGGATATCCTAGTCTCCCGTAACAGAATGCTATTACAAGTACTGAGTGAGGTGTTGCTGTTGCGGCTGGAGTAACAGCTTCTTTATTTGTCTTCTTGTTACTGTTGTTGTATGTTGTTTCACCATCACAAATCGCGGGTTGTTTCAGCCACGGGATTTGCGTTCCTACTATTTCAGCAACTTGGTCCCAGGAAGCAACGATGGTTAATGCTAGCTCAAGGTGTGGCTGTTGTGGTCAATGTAACAATTTTGTGTTGTTGTTTCAGCATCGTAGACCATGGAGGGTGTAACAGCTTCTTCTGTGTGAGTTGTTGTTTCAACATCGTTGACCACGGACTGTGTAACATCTTCTTCTGTGTGAGTTGTTGTTTCAGCATCCTTGACCACGGAGAGTGTAGCAGCTTCTTCTGTGTGAGTTGTTGTTTTAGCATCATAGACCACGGAGAGTGTAACAACTTCCTCTGTGTGAGTTGTTGTTTCAGCATCGTAGTCCACAGACTGTTTCATCCATAGGGTTTTCATACTTTAACTGTTTCAGCAACAGGTCTCAATGCTAATCTACAGTTCGAACTGTTTCAGCACTTATACATTTCTGATCAATGGTTAAGTACGAGAGTAATGTAAAATTATATGCAAAACAGATTAAACATATAGTAAAGAGAAGAGACGTTGTATACCTTTGCAAAGATAGGGTAAGGTGATAATGTGAGTTTAAATGTGAGTGAAACAAGGGTGTAAAGATAGAAAAAAGTGTGAGTAAAAAGGTGCATTGTAGGGTCCTAACAATGTTCACCAAGTTTCACAAATTGTCATGGAAGTAATTTTTACATGAAATTGTACCTCTACTATGAATATTCCTCTATTTATATGTTGAAATGGTTTTCCAAGGAAAACAAACTGCGTTGAGCATAAGGAAGAGAAAGAATTTTTTATTCATTATGGTTGAGAAACATTAGGTACATATAATTGATGTGTTGATGTACTGCAGTCGCCGCAGAGGAAAGATCCCTAATAAGGCTCCTCTTCCACCACCACTTGGAAATGATCATTATAATTCTAGTCCACAACATCAGCGTGTAGATAGTTTCCAAACAAATAGCATGGAAAAACATGGTTATGATTCCTTTGCAAGATTTGTTCCCCCAGAAGATCTAATACACTAGATGCTCAAGTAAGGAAGCATTCAATGCAATTATGTTTTAGATAAAACTAGGCTTCACTTGCTAGATATCTTTCTATTTTCCCAAACAAATTATCTAATATGAAATATAATACAAAATACAGTACAAAATCAACAACACTCCTTGGAAAAATTTCTAGTCCTTGGGGAGTTCAATCTGTCCAAAAAGACAATAGTCTTTCACCAGATCTCAGTAGTCAGAAAAACAATTATATAGAAGAAAAAACCTCTAATCTGAGTATCATACATCCAATTCTTTATTTTTTGTGGACACCTCAGCTATAATTAGATCTTGGTCTCCTTTAGACTCTGAGGGATACAAATTAGAATTTGCAGGTTGTCAATTAGAGAGTCCACCTCTTTCTCAAGGCACATGTGCTTCATTGTGAAGGATTTTGTGATATTTCTAATCACTGCACCGGCCCTCATAAAAACCCTATGTGGCTCACCATCCTCGTTTTTCCTCTCCACAATCAAATCTAGGTCTTTTTCATAGGCCTTCAATTGGTCCTCATATCCTCCTCTTCCCTTACCTAATTCCAGGAAAATCTCTAAAAGCTTCCTTGTTATCTTTCTTAAAGTTAACTTCACCATCATAAATCTATTCAGAAGAGAATAATCAAAAGAAAGACAGATCTTATTCGCACCAAAGAAGGACTTTTCACTTCCTTCAATTCTCCTTGATTAGAGGAAAGAAGGGACATAAATCCAACATCTTTTAGTATTGGTGGGAGGGGGAGAAGGAACTAGTTGCAAACCTAGTCAATCTTTCTTCCACCATATTAATTACACTTTTTTGGGATTCATAACTAAATTCCTTACAATAATTTTTATACTGAGTTATAGTACTTTCACCTTAAATTCCTAGAATTGTCTGTACTTTTGCAGATGTGTCCATTTTACCTGATGAATACTAAAAATATTTCTTTTGGATGTGGTCATCAGGTAAAGTTGATGAATATTCACTGATTTTCACTTCAATGGAGTCTTTTTTAAATGTATATTATTTTCTTATAGTTTTTCTAACTGGTTTTTGATGAAAGACCTATTATGACTGTGGAAAAAACATCGCTACATGTCCTAGGATAAAATTGTATTAAAGTTGATGCATGTTTGACAGAAGTTAAACATTTATTATGGTTTGAGTTTCTAAAATACTTTAACCGGTGTTGGATAGGAATGGGTGTTAGGAAATGAGATACACTTCCACACTAAGCCTAGCAGAAGAGAAGAAGAATTTAATTAAAAACGTAAATGAAAAAGCAATCACACAGTACACAGAGATTTTACCCTGGAAACCCAAACCGGGAAAACGAACATTCCTTGAGCATTCTTCTCTCTTGTTGTCTTATTCAATCTGAATAAAATGTTACCTGTCTAACCTTGTTCCACACCTAAGACACAATCAACATCATACCTTCTTGCGTGTGCAAGAACAACCCTATAGTCAATCCGGATTACATATGCATGACCAACAACCTACATCTAAAGATTTCTCTAAAAAATGGTTATCTTGTGATTCATTGATTAGACTTTACGACCTTACAACACTACACTTCATAGACTTTACAACAGGAAAAACCCTAAATAATTGGCACCCAAAAACAGTTACAGATCCATGCAGATCATTGGCTACAAATCTTGCAAATCTTTGGATTCTATTACAATTGACTCCAAGTCATATTACCATTCAACTATGAGTCGGCTTTCATTCGATCTTCATTCGATTGCCATATGTATGTTTTTCAACCTATTTTTGGTTGAACTCTTCGACTCACTATCAATTCCTTACCATGTTGAACCGCCTTGACCTTTGACTTCGACTTTACCTAGTTGACTAACCTCGACCTTCAACTTGTTGTCGATCTACCTCAACCCTCGACCAGTTGTCGATCCACCTCGACTTTGATCATCATTCGATCCACCTTGAATATAATTTCATTGTAAATAATATAACAAAGCATCATTCTCCCACTTATTGTCTTCTTTTCTAAAACTAGGAGATTCATGAACTTTTGTTCACAGATCTAGGGTAGCAATGCCCATTGCCTCTTTGTACCAAGAGAACTTCACAACACTCATAGACTTGGTCAATGAGTCTACTATGTTTTCCAACGTGTCTACTTTATCTAGTAGCACCTTGTTACTTTCCACCATATCTCTTATGAAATGGTATTTCACATCAATGTACTTAGTCTTTGAATGATAAGCAGTGTTCTTTGCCAGAAATATTGCACTTTGACTATCACAACTTACCTTCATAGATCTCTGCTGAAACATGATTCATGAACACAACCTTTGCAGCCATATTGTTTTTTTTCTTCCATGAGTGGCCGCCATGTATTCAAATTTTGTTGTTGAGAAGGCTACGATTACCTATCGCTTTCACATCTAGCTTATTTCTCCACCGAACATCTTGAATACATATCCATTGGTCGACCTTTGTCGATCCATATCTGCAGCCCAGTCGATGTCCACAAATCCATGTACATTTAATTTACCACTATCACCTCTAGGTATTCCTTGGGAGCATATAGCATAGTCCTTTGTGCCACACAAATACCTGAATACTCTCTTGACAACTGTCCAGTGCTCATTTCCATGTGTCTACATTCACCTTCTCAACACTCCCACTGCATGGGCAATGTCTGGTCAAGTGCAGACCATCGCATACAATAGAATACCAACAAAACTTGCATAGGGAACATGTGCCATGTCCTCTATTTCTTCCTGTGCATTTGGACACTATTCAACAGTTAGCCTTGCTCCCATAGGAATTGGCACCTTCACTGGTTTGAAATCTTGCATGTTGAAACGTTTCATAACTATTTCAATATACTTCATCTGACTCAACCAAATCTTTATAGCATCTCAATCGCTCTTAATCCCCATTTCGAGAATGAAGTTAGCTACACCGAGATCCTTCATGTCGAACTTAGAGGATAGATGCTTCTTCACCTCCTTTATTGCTTTCATTTTGTTTCCAATCAACAACATGTCATCGACATACAAAGCTACATATATGAAATTCCCATCTTCTTCCTTGGAATATATGCAGTGATCATCTTTGCTTCTCAAAAATCCCAAACTAAGGATGTATGTGTCAAACTACTGGTAACACATCCTTGGCGATTGCTTTAGACCATAAAGGGATATTTTCAGTTTTCACATCAACTCTTGCTTTCCCTTTACTACAAATCCTTCAAGATGTTTCATGTAGATTTCTTCTTCCAGGTCCCCATGTAGGAATTTTGTCTTCACATCCATCTGTTCTATTTCTAGATTGAATGTTGCAACCAAAGACATCAGTATTCTAATGGAAGTTAATTTTGCAACAAGGGAAAAACTCTCACTGAAGTCAACTCCCTCGACTTGGGAATAACCTTTTGCTACCAATCGATCTTTGAACTTCTTGACTTGACCTGCGACATTCATCTTCTTCTTAAATACCCATTTTCTACCAATGAGATTTATTCCACTAGGTAACTTCACTAATTCCCATGTCTCATTCTTGTGCAAGGATTCCATCTCTTCAACCATGGTGTTTGTAACACACCCAACCCCTAAATACCCTTTCTAGGGAAAGGGCATCAAATTTTGTTTTTCCTAACTATCTCTAATAATCTCTATGATGCCTTCATCCTCTTCTTCTCTTCCTTAGCTTTCTAACGACTATTACCAGCTCAAAATCTAGTCCCTGGTTTGCAAGATACGATTTCCTGAAGTTATCTGGGTGATATTAGTTGGGGTCTTCGGTGTTTGGCGCTGAACACTCCTTTTTACTAATCCCCGAAGCCCCAAAATCTCACCATGTGGCCCTAGCCATTCGATGATCGACATTCAACATTTTACATTGAACACCCCTTTTTCAACATTCGGAATTCAATAATTGGCGGTCGACACTTTTGGCATTTCGACAATCGATTATCGTCGTTGAAATTTGGCATTCTATGATCAACGATATTTGTTGTACACCTCTTTATTACATTATTCCCAAAACTTTTGAACTCCCAAAGTTATCCAGACTCCTGGAGTCTCGAACACGTCACCAACAACGTTGGTCGGGCGGGCACAAACCAGAACTTGGCATGTGGAAAGGGTCAGGGGTGACACGTGTCCTCATTAGGGGTGACACATGTCATGCTCTCACATGCATAAGGGGTCTATGAATTTTCCATATCAGGGTGACATGAGGCACGCGTAAAGTGGGTCCACGTCACATCAAATGATGTCATCATGCCACATCATCTTGGACTGATAACTGCCCAACCCTTCGATCTCTCAGTCAATAATATTCCATGTATATCCATAGATCTATGACTCTCATTACTTCATGAATCTAGAATTTGGAACTTGTCTTCTTGTCACTTCACGAATTCCCCGAAGAGATATGTCTCCAGAATCTCTAATCTGGTGCCAAGTGTCCTCATCCTACCAACGATCGAGATTCATTTCGGCATTTGCGACTTCAGAGGTTTTCACACTCTGTAGGTTCTTGGCCAGGTTTCTTTAGAGTAATAAGTCTCTAGACTATGTGATCGCTTGCCATGTGCCCTCTCATCTGATGGCTCTAATTTCAATGGATAACCTTAGAAAAGCGACAAGTAGGGGCCACATGTCACTCCACGATGCATTCCTGGTTGGTTGGGTAATTGAGGGTGGGCTTCTTAGATCGATGATTGAGAGGGATCCTGAAGGTTTCGAGGATCAATGGTCCTCATCACTTCGAGCGTTCAACATTTGAGAGTTCAGCATATATCTTCTGGATTTCTCTTCAGACTGTGTCAGATATATCGCCACATGTACCTAACATCCATGACCAAGATTTACTACAGCTTGCAGAGCTTCGGGGAAGCTCACGGGTCCCCATACCACCGAATACTTGACCTTTTGGATAGTCATTGATATGTGGACACATGTCCCTCCACTTTCAACTATCCCGATTAACAACATGACTCTAACATTCAGGAGTTTTGACACTAGACAACTCTTATTATCCTGAAGTAGTGCTTCACCGAAGCACTTAATGCTACCCTTCCTAAGTCCGATCTAATGGTTGAGAGAGATCTCCACTAGATCCTCAGATCGACGACCCTCATCAACTCACAACTTTGGCCTTCGGCTATTTTCAAGGATTGTGGAGTCATAAGTCCCAAAGACGAAAGAGTTATCTCCTTTCGGACTAGCGTAGGGTTCCTGTTAGTAACATTTCTTGTCCTGGGCACAAGAGTATTCAAGTCTGCAAGTCGCAGAAGAATCGCTCGAGCATAGCATGGAAAAATCTCGTTTCAATCTTCCAAGCGAGTAAGCGAGCAAAATTATATTGTCCATGGTCCAGATTCATCCATAACAAAAGATCGATGGATGGCAGAAATCGCGGTTAGAGGAGTTGCACTGAGATTAGCGCAATGGATAGTGCCCATATTATGTGCAGGAATGGATGGCAGCCATCCATCCCAAAGGACGCGTGGCGTGAGATCTAGTCATGTCGGCTTTTCAACAGTCGCGATTTCAAAGGGTGAAGGTTTTATGTCATTGTACATATCGAAACCCCGAACCCCGAAGCGTCGAAAGCACCCAAAGTTAGGCCCACAGTATCGAGGAGCAGTCTCAGCCATCCATCTAAAGGGGACACCTGGTGCGTGATTAGGCTCCCTGCCTTTTCTCCCATCATGATTTCGAAGTGCAAGGAGCAGATCCCTCGTATCCCCGATGTGCGAAGTGACGAGAGTGTCCAAAACTTGGGCCCATAGTGTCACCGAGTGGGTTTAGGACCGTCAGATTTGAGAAGAACGCGTGGCGCCCAATTGAGCCATCTCGGTGTTTTTCTCATCGTGACTATGATAAACAAGGATTATCCCCTTCCTATTCGTGAACGCCAAAGAGCACCTTCAAGAATAAATCCAGGGTCACAGCCCGTGGTCAACTAGGAAATAAAAGAGTTGTGCAAAGGGGGCCAAAGGTGTTGGGTCCAGTCGCCGAAAGGTTCATCGCGTTCTCCGAGTGCCATTTGATCCGACCTCAAGCCTGGTTTTCACTTGAAGTAAATGAAGGTGAGAAAGAATGGATGAAACCTCTCTTCATGCATTAAGTGCAAGGTATGGAGAGTCTGGCCAGCGGTTTGCTCAAGAGGGTCCTGTGTACCAAGTTTTCCAAAAAGGCCATTCCCAGTCCTCGACTAGCCAGAGGAGGTCTACACACGCTAACTTGGCTCTTAACGGCTCAGCTACTCCCCTTATAGGAGCCATGCACAGTTAATATGGCATCTGATGAAGGATATCTACCCGATTTCAACTGAAAGGACACCAAGCCTTGGCTGACTGAGCACGCCGCTGTTAGGCAAATTTTCTGAGTATATAGAATCAGTATTTGTATTTTGTAATCTATCGATGGTAGAGCAATGCTCCCAATTGTAAAGTTTTAATAGACACTCTAGTTCTCTGGTTTTGCATTTGTATGTAAGATTTCTTGTTTAATGACAGACAATCTTCTCATCCCATCTAGTTTTCATCTCATGCTGAGAGAGTTCGTGAACGACTGATTCGTGCGAATTGTTGCAATTATGTTATGATAAAGGATTTATTGTTTCATTGTTGTATTCTCTGGTGTTTTGCATTTGAATGTAAGAAGATCTTGCATTTAGATGCCTCCTACTACAGTCTGTTAGAAACCCGATGTTTACGACAGACTTTGCATCTCTCTGATACAACTCTTCCCCCTACTCACCCTTACTACAACTTACTGTCTGAAGTTTGTCTAAGACCTCACTTGCCTATGCATGCCTGGTCTAGTTTCGGAATTAGAACCACATCGTTTTGAGTTAACTTCCATTTGATCACCCCTTTTACAAACAAATCGTGACATAAACTGATGGGCGTTGGGCTCTGCTCCTACTACAATCCAGGGGTGACTTCTGACGCTAACATTTCTGGCAATGTTTTCGGGGATGAAGTTGAAATTTTTCCCCGGATTTGAATGACATTGAGCCTTTGATTTTGAAGGTGCATCAGGTATCAGAGCCTTTGAATATTGCTACTGTGCACCTGGGGACTCCATTGTGATGACTCCACCGCGGTGAACCTATCGTATTAATTGTGGCTTTCAAAGGCAGACACACGCGGTCTCATCCACAACTGCCTCTAGCTACATCTGAAACTAATCCAAAGGTGGTCCTCAAGAAAGGAAAGGCCTTTGAAGAAGAAGCTTCCATCGCCGAACCAGGTATTCCGCCATCTCCTTCTGTAGGAACTCCATTTTCTCCTCCTCGGTTTCTTAATAGACCTCCTTCCGAGGTTTCAAATTTCCTGAATTTCGAGAGTGTTCTTGGTGAGTTATCCCCTCCTATTATGGGATTGGAGGGAGAAATCCTTGTCACTCCCCTCTCCTCTAAAGCTATACCTTGGCGTAGACCCAGGACCACAAAATATTTCCCCTCTCCTATCTTTACCACTCCTCCTCTTGTTACTATTACCACTCCTGCACAAAGAGGAGCACCTGCTGACTTAAATTCGTTAGCCTTCTCCTTGAATCCCCTTCTATTTCCCATTCCACTTCGAGACTCATTTCTACTAGCCCCTTTGCGAACTCCTTCTCCTCCGAGTTCTCCTCCACATAATATTCCTATGGCTGGTGCTAATCCCCCTCTAAATAGAATGGATGCCATAGTCACTGCCAGATATGCTCCCTTAATCCTACCCCATCCTATGAATCCTCTCCCTATTGGAGATTAATTGAAGTATATGCCCAAGTTCACTAGGGAAGGGGACATAACTGTGGAAGAGCACCTGGCTACTTTCTACAGTTATGCAGAAAACCTGAACATTGAAAATGAAGATGTCTGGATGAGAGTCTTCGTCCAAAGCCTGGGTGGTGAGGTGAGGAAATGGTTTAGAGGATTGGCCCTTGGATCTATTGCTGGGATCAAAGCCCTGGATAGTGCTTTCCTGAGGTAGTGTGGAGATAGGAATGATTTCATGTATTACATGACAAAGTTTGGGTCTCTGAAGAAGATGGAAGGAGAGTCTGTCTCTGACTTCTCCAAAAGATTCAGTAAGATGTATAAAAAAATTCCTACTGAAGTAAAACCCTCAGAAGCCTCGGCCAAGATTTCTTATGCTAGTACATTTGGTCCCAATTTATGTCTTTTATTGAGAGAAAGACGAGCCACCTGCTTAGCTCAAATGCAAGATGCAACTATAGAGGTGGAATCTAATGTATTACCAGTGGATAGACTAAGGAACAATACCAACACAGACAGGAGAAAGGGAAGATCTGAAGCCTCAACTTCCGTCCCATCGGTGCCCTACCCTCAAGTGGATGAACTGACCAAGATGGTGAAGTCTCTATCTGCAAAGATGGAGAGAATGAAGGTGGAGGGGAGGAAAGCATACAAGGGCCCTCAGAACGCTGAAAACAAAGGAGGTTTCAGTAGGCCAAACAATGTTGTTCCCCCGACTGTGCAAAGAGAAAGGGGAAGAGACAGAGAAGACCAGAAGATTCGGGCCCCTTTCCAAAACAATTTTGTGGTCGAGGGGGAAGAAGGGGAAATAGGTGAGCTCTATCCTGAAATACATTGCTTCAGAGACACTCCTCTTTTTCCTCATCTCACTCAATCAGCATACGAGGATTCTCTCATGGACAGTCAGCTAAATGAACTGAGCAAGGCGGACAAGACTAGTGGTAGCCAAGGTAGGTATGATCTAAGGTCTAAGAAAAGGACAGTAGCACCTGATGTTCCTGAGAAGTCCACTAGAACCGAGAAACCTGCTAATGAAGTAGCAGACAGCCACAGAGGTAATAATATCTGACCCCCCTCTCCCACAGTTCAGAGTCATGTTCCCGAAATAAGAGAAATCCCGAAGCTCACATCTTCTTTTAATTTCGATCATGAAATTCAAAAGATCAGAATCCCTGTTCCCCTAACCGAATTGATTAAACATGAAGGATTCAAGAAACGCTTCTCTGAGCTTTGATAGTCTAAGATCTCATGCCTTCCCACAGACTCCATCAATTTACAAGATGAAAATCCTACAGTTATTCTAGGTCCTATGGTAGAAGACATGAATGACTCATCCCCTCCCTTCTACACTTCCTTGAATATACATGACAAGGTGTTGCATAAATTCTTGATGGATTCAGGGGCTTCTCACAACCTCATGCCCAAAACTGTCATGGAAGAATTAGGGCTAGAAGTCACCCGAGCCTATCATGACCTCTATTCCTTTGACTCCAAGAAAGTTCAATGTCTAGGAGTTATCAAAGACCTAGTCATGACCTTGTTTCAGTTTCCCATGAAAAATGTGTTCATGGATATAGTAGTGGTTGATGTCCCCCCCAAGTTTGGTATGTTTTTGTCAAGATCTTGGATAAAAAGACTGGGAGGAACTTTGTAGATGGACCTCACATATGCTACTATCCCGGTATTTGGAGGAGAACATAGGAGGCTATACAAAGAAGCCCAACTGGCCTATATAATCAATGACGAGGCCAACCTACCAACCATCCCATTTTTTCCTTGGATATTGATTTAGGTTCCAGTCTACTGCAACTCACTCATGCTCCCGAGCCTCCCCTTAAACTTAGATAGTATCCCACCACTCCTCATGAATTTCCTCCCTCCATCACCCCCATCTGAATTTTTTTTTTGATGGATCCTGTTCCATGGAAGGTGCTAGTGCTAGGGTGTTTTTAGTGTCACATTCTCAGGAAACCATATCCCTATTATATAAGATGGAATTTGAAACCACCAACAATGTGGCAGAATATGAAGCTCTTGTTCTGGGTATGAGGGCTGCAAAAGAAATGGGAATTAAAGAGATAGCAATGTTTGGAGATGTTGAGTTAATTATCCAGCAAGTCAGAAATGCCTATCGTGCCAATAATCCCCGGCTCAAAAATTACAGAAATGAAGTATGGGACCTGATTGACAATCTCTTCTCAGCCTTCAACATCTCTTTTATTCCAAGGGAGGATAATGCTATGGCCGATTCTTTATCTGTTTCAGCTAGCCAGTTCAAGGTCCCTCGGTCGTCTATGGCCAAATATGATGTTGAGATAAAATATAGGCCCTCTGTACCAGACAATGTCAAGCATTGGAAGGTATTCGAAGATGATCTGGAAATCGAAAATTTTCTCCAATCTGTTGATGAATTTTCTGCGTTGCACATTGATCAGGATCCTGACGCGGGAGGTGACCCTCACCCTGAGGTGTTTTTAAATAAAATTGCTAACCACCAGATTATTCAACTACCTAGCAATCACATTCCGAGGGGACTAATTCCTTTAGAAATATTGTTCGATGGAAATTATGTGGCAGTAAAGGGTAGAGCTTCAGATGAAGATGCTAACACAGCCAAGTGCAACATTGGCACACCAAAGGAGCCTAAGTTTGTCAAGTTGTCAAGGAGTTTGACCACACAACAAAGGGCTGAATATACTGAGTTGCTGAAAGAATTTTCTGATGTGTTTGCATGGACCTACGAAGACCTCAAGACATATGACACATCTGTCATTGAACACAAGATCCCACTGAAGGAAGAGGCTAATCCATTCAGGCAGAAGCTAAGACAGATAAATCCCATGTTGCTGCCTGTCATGGAGAAAGAAGTAAAGAAGTTTTTAGAGGCCCAGATCATCGTCCCCTTGAGATATTCTGAATGGGTGGCCAATTTGGTTCCAGTAAGGAAGAAAAGTGGAGAAATCAGGCTTTGTGTCGACTTCGGGAACTTGAACAGGAGCTCAAAGAAAGATAATTATCCCCTACCCAACATGGAACATATATTGCAGAGGGTAACCAGTGCATCTAGGATTTCCATGATCAATGGTTTTTCTGGTTATAATCATATATCGGTCATGCTTGAGGATAGAGAAAAAATGACCTTCACCACTCCCTGGGGCACATTCATGTATGCCAAAATGCCTTTTGGGTTGATGAATGCAGGAGCCACATTTCAGCGGGCCATGGATATATCTTTCATCAGGGAGAAAGACAAGTTTGTGGTGATCTATCTAGATGACATAACAATCTTTTCCAGGTCAGATAAAGAGCACTGATGTCACCTGAGGAAAGTTTTCTTGAAGTGTCAAAGATTCAGCCTTTCCCTAAACCCCAAGAAATCTTTGTTTTCTATGAAGGAGGGGAAGCTATTAGGCCATATAGTATTAGCAGAAGGAGTGAGGATTGATCCTAGAAGAGTGGAGGCAATTTGGACCCTGTCACTTCCCAGATCTAAGAAGGAGGTTCAGGCCTTTTTGGGGAAGATTAGTTTTTTGAGGAGATTCATCTCGAATTTTTCTGAGCTGGTGAAACACATCACAAGCATGCTCAAGAAGGGAAATGAAGTGAAATAGACCTCTGATCCTAGGGAATCTTTTGTCCAAATAAAAAGGGCATTGAATAAAGCACCTATGCTGATCAGTCCTGACTATTCCAAAGATTTTCTAATCTTCTCTTTCGCTTCTTTTGATACAATAGTAGTGGTCTTGTTGCAGAAAAATGAGGAAGGGAGAGAGCGACCCATCGCCTTCTTCAGCAAGGCATTAAGAGATGCAGAGGTCAGGTATGAAATCATGGATAAACAAGTCTATGCCTTAGTGAAAGCTCTCCAATATTTTAGAGTCTATGTCTTTCACTCAAAAGTGACCCATACGTTCCTTTAGCCTCTGTGAAGGACATCCTTATCCAGCCCGACATTGATGGGAAGAGAAGTAAATGGATAGCCAAGATCCTTGAATTTGACTTGGAAATAAGGCCTACCAAATTGATCAAAGGTCAAGGCTTAGCCAAGCTGTTGGATGAAGCCAATTGTCAAGCTTTGGGGGTAAATTTCATGAAGGAATGCTCAGGAATTTAGTGGGGTCAACTGTCTGAAATAGACCCTCAAAGAGAGCCCCCATTGGCTCAATGTCCCTGGTATAAGGATGTCATATATTCCTGCAGGAGTTGCGGCCCCCAGATGGCCTACAAAGAAACAAAGCAAGAGCTCTGAAGCTCAAGGCAGTCAAGTACTACCTTATCGATCAAATTTTATACTGGAAAGACCCCCTGGGAATGATTTTAAAATGCATGGATCCACGAGAGGCCGACAGGATCACGGTCGAATTTCACAGCGGCCTATGTGGGGGGCACCATTCCTGGAAGACCACAACCCACAAAATTCTCAGAGCTGGGTACTACTGGCCCACCTTGCTCGTTGATGTCCATAGAGGAGTTAGAGCCTGTATCCCATGCCAAATATTTTCAGGAAAGCAACAGCTCAAGTCCCTGCCTTTAAAGCATGTAGTTGTTTCGGGACCTTTCCAGCAGTGGGGCCTAGATTTTATTAGAGAAATCCACCCTGCGTCCAGCGGGTAGCACAGATGCATCCTAACTACCATAGATTTCTTTACTAAATGGATTGAAGCTATCCCCACTAAGAGTGCTTCCCACAAGGTAATCATTGGATTCCTAGAAGACCTCATCATAAGGTTCGACTGCCCAATAAAGATTGTTACTGATAACGTAGCCTCTTTCAAGGCTGAGCCGTTAGTCAGGTTTTGTGAACAATTTGGGATCAAACTGATTCACTCCACCCCATACTATCCCCAGGGCAATGGTTTAGGAGAATCCTCCAACAAAAGCCTAACAAGGATCATCAAAAGATTATTAGAGGACAACAAAAGGGCTTGGAACTTGAAGCTGAAATTTGCTCTATGGGCTGATCGGGTGACCAAAAAGAGATCTATAGGCATCTCCCCTTTCCAGTTAGTTTATGGAGCAGAAGCTGTCCTCCCTTCTCAGCTGGATATTCCCGTAGCGAAATTCATCCAGGATTATCAAGAAGAGCCCAATGATATGATTCGAAGAATTCATCAACTGATAGAAGTCCAACAGGCCAGAGAGCAGGTAATGATCAGAATTAAGGACCATCAGCAAAGGATCAAGCAAGTATTCGATAAGAAGGCCAAGAAGGAGGAGTTCCAGATAGGAGACCTGGTATTGAAATGGGATGCTCCTAAGAAAGATAAGGGCAAGCACGACAAATTTGAATCCCTATGGATCAGGCCCTTCAAAATCTCTTTCTTGCAGGATTTGGAGGGTGAAGAAGTTTTCAACAGCCCAGTAAATGGGCATTTTCTTAAGAAATGTTTTGTTTGAGCCTTCGGTGGCTCCTTTGTTTGTAAATATTGTCCTTTTGACTCTTTCTTTATTTTTGTTTTTCGGCTTAGTAAATGACTCCATAGCCCAACAACAAGGCACTGGAATTGCAAAATGAGTCCTTAGAGCATCACAGGGATGAATCTATCCCCCATGGAGCCTAATGTTAGTAACATTTCTTGTCCTCTGGGCACAAGAGTATTCAAGTCTGCAAGTCGCAGGAGAACTGCCCGAGCGCAGCATGGAAAAATCTCGTTTCAAGCTTCCAAGCAAGTAAGCGAGTGAAATTATATTATCGACGGTCCAGATTCATCCATAAGAGCAGATCGACGGATGGTGGAAATCGCGGTTAGAGGAGTTGCGCCGAGATTAGTGCAATGGATAGTGCCCATATTATGTGTAGAAATGGATGGCATCCATCCATCCCAAAGGATGCGTGGCGCGAGATCTAGTCACGTCAGCTTTTTGGCAGTCATGAGTTCAAAGGAAGAAGGTTTTATGTCGTTGTATATCTCGAAACCCCAAACCTCGAAGCACCAAAAATGCCCAAAGTTGGGCCCACAGTATCGAGGAGCAGTCTTAGCCGTCCATCTAAAGGGGACACCTAGTGCGCGATTAGGCTCTCTGCCTTTTCTCCCATCACGATTTCGAAGCGCAAGGAGCAGCTCCCTCATATCCCCAATGAACGAAGTGATGAGAGTGTCCAAAACACGAGCCCGCAGTGTCATCGAGTGGGTTCAAGACCGTCAGATTTGAGAAGGACGCGTGGTGCCCAATTGAGACATCTCGGTGTTTCGCTCATCGTGACTATGATAAACAAGGATTAGCCCCTTCCTATTCACGAACACCAAAGAGCGCCTTCAAGAATAAACCCAGGGTCACAGCCCGTGGTCACCTAGGAAATAAAAGAGCTGTGAAAAGGGGGCCAAAGGCATCGGATCCAGTCGTCGAAAGGTTCATCACGTTCTCCAAGTGCCATTTGATCCGACCTCAAGCCTGGTTTTCGCTTGAAGTAAATGAAGGTAAGAAAGAGTGTTTGAAACCTCTCTTCATGCATTAAGTGCAAGGTATGGAGAGTCTGGCCAACGGTCTGCTCAAGAGGGTCTTGTGTACCAATTTTTCCAAAGAGGCCATGCCCAGTCCTCGACTAGCCCGAGGAGGTCTACACACACTAACTTGGCTCTTAATGGCTCAGCTACTCACCTTACAAGATCCATGGGCAGTTAAGATGGCATTTGATGAAGGATATCTGTCCGAATTCGGCTGAAAGGACACCAAGCCTTGGATGACTGAGCACGCCACTGTTAGGCAAATTTTCTGAGTATATAGACTCAGTCTTTGTATTTTGTAATCTATCGATGGTAGAGCGACACTCCTGATTGTAAAGTTTTAATAGACACTCTAGTTCTCTGGTTTTGCATCTGTATGTAAGATTTCTTATTTAATGGCAGACAATCTTCTCATCCCATCTAGTTTTCATCTCATGCTGAGAGAGTTCGTGAACAACTGATTCGTGCGAATTGTTGCAATTATGTTATGATAAAGGATTTATTGTTGCATTTTTGTATTCTCTAGTGTTTTGTGTTTGAATGTAAGAAGATCTTGTGTTTAGATGCCTCCTACTACAGTCTGTTAGAAACCCGATGTTTACGATAGACCTTGCATCTCTCTGATACAAGTCATCCCCCTACTCACCCTTACTACAACTTACTGTCTGAAGTTTTTCTAAGACCTCACTTGCCTATGCATGCCTAGCCTAGTTTCAAAATTAGAACCACATCGTTTTGAGTTAAATTCCATTCAATCACCCCTTTTACAAACAAATCGTGACATAAACTGATGGGCGTTGGGCTCTGCTCCTGCTGTAATCTAGGGGTGACTTCTAACGCTAATAGTTCCAAGACCCTAGTCATATGGGTCCTTTGGAAATTCTTGGGGGATAAGCGTTAATCCTTTTTGTAGCAAAAAGGTTAAGGACATGGGCATGAGCTCTTGGTTAGATGGGTGGATAGTCAGAAGGAAAAACGTCCTTTTCCCACAGAGATGAACTTGAAATTCCTGCTAAGGTGAATTCAAAAGGGTCGACAGGACTCAGACGCTTTAGTTACTCCTACCCTGACTCTCATGTGGATTCACATCCCATGACTCTCTAGAAGCTACACTGAGATAAATTAAAGACCATATAGATATAGTAGTTTACATAAGAAAAAGAGAATTTCTAATAATTATTCAAAACACAGCAAGACTTAACCATAAACACAGACATCCAATCAATGTATCCATTACATATTGCACAAAGTATGATAATACTTACCAGAACTGGAGAATGTGAAGTGGCATCTAAAAGGGGTGCATGTTTCCTCCCAAACATAAGCACAACCCCTCCTAATGGATTTACCACTCACCACCCCTGAGCTAGACCACGATGCTCTAAGAGATATTATTTCTCCTTGCTCCACAACAGTCAGGGATGGAGGTTACTTTCCTCCTCCCACAAGAACTCGGCAACCGGTTTTTCCCCACTCCAAGCAAGGAGGTCTACGTGAGCACTTCCTTAGTCACTTGTTAGCCTCATTTGTCAGTTTGTAGCAAGACCCTGCCCAAGGCTTCTTACAGCCAAAACAAGATTGCTTCTCAACTTTTCTCTCACCTCCTGAGTCAAAGCATGCCAACTTCTCTTCTTTGGAGATTGATTTATCTACTTTTCTTCCTTGCAGATCTATCTCTGTCCCCCAAATGAGCTCCTTTCTTGCCTTCTTCAGCAAGGTTGCGTGGGTATAAATCCCAATTTGTATTCATACCTGAAAGCCTTATAGATGGGTACCCTACCCCATCTCCTCATTAATTCTTGAGGATGGGCTTCCAACTACCAGCTTGAATGGTAATTCATTTATGGGTCAGAGGACTGTTGAACAATTACACCCAATAGGTACTGGTATGGTGAGGGTCATCTCAACCATTCTTGGTTTCCCATCACCATCTCTCTCATAGCATCTATGATCTATCATGGAAAACTCCCCCCTTTCAACAATTGTGCAACAGATATCAAATTTCTATTAATAAAAAAAATTCATACATTGACCCTTTTATACAAAGGTTCATCAAATAAAACTTTCACACATATTTATTCAGACATAGTCTCTTTTCCAGTTATAGTTATATTTACAAACTGGGGGAAACAAGGGTATTATAGTGTCCCTCCAGATTTTACCCTCTATCGAGTCGACTGCCTCATTGACTAACTTGGCCTCATCATTGATGATAGTTAACACAAATGCGAAATGAAATTCATGCATACTATACCTTTCAACTGTTTTTTTTACTCTTTTGACATCCTTACCACCGGAGTCTATTGTTCCACCTCTTCCTTTAATTTAGTGGAATCATTTGAATCATCTTCTTCCTTCCTCAGTTCAAACCACACTGTCTTAGGATTATTCTTGTTCTGAACAATTTCCTCAGGCTCAGACTTACTTCCAACTTCTTTGAAGACCACATCTCAACTGTACATTGTTCTCCTTAATGTAGGATCATAGATCTTATATCCTTTCATTCCTTCTTTATGTCCAATGGAAATACATTTGACTTCCTTCTTGTCGAGCTTGCTCCTATTTTCCTTGGGAACATGCACAAATGCATCACAACCAAATACTTTGAGATGTGAAACCAAAGGCTTCTTACCTGACCATACCTCATGTGGATTCATGTCGAATAATGCCAACGAAGGAGACATATTCACTAGATATCTTGCAGTGTCGACTGCCTCCCCATAGAATTCTTATGTTGGCCCAACACCATTGACCATACTCCTTTCCTTATCCATCCACGTTTTGTGCATTCTCTCGACAACTCCATTTTCTGTGGGGTATATGGTGTGGTATTTTGGCATGCTATGCCACACTGCTTACATAACTGATCAAATTCTTTTCCACATAATTCACCACCATTGTCAGTTCTTAGCACCTTAATCTTCATATCGGTTTGGATTTATACAAAAGCTTTAAACTCTTTAAATTTATCGAAAACCTCTTATTTATTCCTTGGGAAATATATCCATGTCTTCCTAGAAAAATTGTCTATGAAGGATACATAAAACAGGAATCCACCAAGTGAAGGCACTGAAACCAGACCAAACACATCACTTTGCACCAATTCTAGTTTTCCCTTGTCGCTCCAAATGGAAATCTCACCCGAATTTGTTTTCTATATATGCAATGCTCACAAAAGTCGACCTCTAAACCATATTCAGAAAAACCTTCAACCATACCTTTGTTGTGCATGGCTCGAAGTCCTTTTTCTCCAATGTGTCCCATCCTCTCATGCCACATCATGGTCAGGTCAATTTTATCATGTCTTGTCGAGTTAGTTTGTATTGACTCATCCCAAGTTGGGTCGAGTTGAGTTGAAGTTAAGTCGGTTTCAAGAGCAACGATATTGTTGCATCGAGTCGAGTCGACATTACCTAATAGCTTGTATATGGTTCCAATCCAAACTTCTTTCATTAAGACCATCACACCTGTAACCATCTTGCATTAGTCCTTCTGAAACAGAGTGTGCACTCTAGCATCACTCATCTTACTAACAGATATCAAGTTTATTTCTAAACCAAGAATGTATAGCACACCTGGAAGAGTTCTTTTCCTCCCATCATGTAGTATCAGTCGAACTCTTCCTACTATCAAAAATTTTGGTTGTTGATTCGTCCCCCAAGAACACATCGCCTCCATCATATTGTTTATACTTGTAGAACCATTCTCTATGTGGTGTCATATGATAGGATGCTCCCGAGTCAATAAAAAAAACACCTTGATCTGACTGTTTACTGGTCGATGCCAGGTACGCATCACCTCCCTTATCTGGTGTGGTCTTTCTCTCAGTGGACTACTTCTCGTCGAATCATGTACTGACTTCCATCGCCCTCAACTTACAGTCATTTTTCTAATGCCCAGTTTTACCGCATTTCTAGCATCTTTTTGTCGACTAAACCGTGGATTTAGATCTACGCTTCAACTTAGACTTTCTACCAGAGAATTTTCCTTTATCTCTTTTAACCAGTCAACCTCTCACCACAAAAGCATCTTTCATCTATCCTTCCATGTTCTTTCTTCTCATTTATTCTGACAATAGATAAGAAACCACATCTTCAAGTGATAGTGTGGTTGTATTACTCCCTATAGCCACGACTAATCTATCCCAAGAGTTTGGAAAATAACATAATAGGCTAATACACTTCTCCTCCTTAGTGATTTTAATATCCACAGACGATAATTGGCTTAAGGTATTAAATGCATTTAAATTCCTAGTCACCAAACTACCATCACTCATTCTTAGAAGATATAGTTTCTTTCTAAGAAACAACTTATTTACCAGATATTTTGATTGGTATAATCTTCCCATCTTGTCCAACAGTTTCTTGGCCGAATCTTCACCTGAGACATTCAACAATGCCTAGTCTACAAGACAAAGCCGAATCGTAATTCTTTCTCTTCTTTCGAGTTTCTCCCATTCTTTCATCGACAAGCCTGTCAATTGGGTACCTGGATAGACCAATGTCCATTGTTCTCGATCTAATCGGAGTTCCATGGATCTTTAAGGAGTTCCATGGATCTAATATTATTTCTCTCTTTTGATTCTACTCTCCATATTAAGAAATTCTTCCAAAAGCATAAATCTTTAATATTTTGATATAGTTTAGATTTTCTTATATTATAATCAAATGCTCTTTCAAAAATGCCTACATTAATGTGAACTAACTATGATCATATAAATAATATTTTTAAAGAGAAAAATTGGTGTGTGGTTGGCAAGCAATCCGTGTTCAGAGTTAGATAATACCCCATGAATGAAATCACTTGGAAGTATGCAGAAAACACAAATCTGGATTCTTCCAAGAAGATAAATATTTCCTCTTTCTTTTTTGAAATAAATGTTTTCTTATGATCAATACAGAGTTAGATAATACCCCAAGAATGATATCACTTGGATGTATGCAGAAAACACAAATCTGGATTCTTCCAAGAAGATAATTGTTTCCTCATTCTGTTCTGAAATAGATGTTCTCATACAATCAATTTCCTGCACCATGATCTAAACATAAGATCATGCACACCATATTTTTATATCTAGGAATGTTGGTTGGTGGTTAGTAAGCAACAAGTTAATATTTTGACAATACTACAATCATGTACAACATATTTATAAATCTAGGAATGTTGGTTGGTGGTTAATAAGAAACAATTCAAGAGATTGACAATACCCCAAGAAGAAATTCACTTTGTTGTATGCAAAAAATAGAAATCTCCATATTACGCCATTCTTCCAAGAAGAAAAATATTTCCTGTTTCCGTTGTGGGATAGATGTCCTCATATAATCAAATGCTCTTTCAAAAATTCCCGCATCATGATCTAAACATAAGTAAGATCATGTATCTAGCATATTTTTAGCATATTTTTAAATCTAGAAAAGTTAGTTCGTGGTTGGTAAGCAATTAGTGAAGAGTTAAAGACAATACTCAAAGAAATAAAGGGTGCTTTGAACATTCCCCATTCTTTTTAAATATAGAAGAGTTTGTTCGTGGTTGGTAAGAAATTAGTGAAGAGTTCAAGACAATACTCAAAGAAATACGGGATGGTTGAACCTTCCCCATTCTTTCCCCAAAGATATACCATTTTAAATAATGGTAAATTTATATAGGGATTGGTTGACTAACCCTTCAATGAATAGAAAATTCTTAATTAAAATATTATACAAGGAATATTTGATCAACT
>SNQJ01S0118155.1:15122-27430 GCA_010110895.2 Picea sitchensis
ATGATCCATGTTGGCCTCCTATGCTGACCAAGTTTCCTTCGTACATTCCAAAGTTCAAGTCTAAGACTAACGAAGATCCAGGCGATCATGTGACTACCTTCCATTTATGGTGCTTGTCCAATTCATTGAGAGATGAATCCATCCAGTTGTGTTTGTTTCAATACACTCTCATCGGGAGTGCTGGGAAATGGTACATTGAGCTCGACTGCTCAATATACTCTTCCTTCGAAGAATTGGCAATGGATTTCTTAAACCATTTCCAATTACCTGTGAGATATGATGCCAACATCGAATTGTTGGGCAACTTTGAGCAGACAAAAGAGAACCATATCTTTGATCACATCCGAGAATGGAGACTCTGGAAGAGTTTGATAAAAGTACCAGTCCCGCCATCATTCCTTCTTGAGTGGTTCCTTAAGTATTTCGTACCCCAGTTATCTAAAGATGTCGCAACCTCGGGGGTCTTTTAAGAAGAAGAAGCGATAATGAGAGCTCAACAACTAGAGCTGATTTACTCTTAGTCTGTTTTACTTTACAAAGTTTTGCTAGATGCACCGCGATCGATACTTGACAAGACCAGACAAATATCTAGACCACATGTTGATGGTATTGTTGGTTCAGCGCAAATGAAGCCCGTAGATCAGCTGTAGAATCAATTGCAACAACTTTCTATACAGCAGACCGCGGCTAGCCAGACCATTGGTTCAACTGCTCCCCCTACTCAAAAGTCGGATGTACACAGTTGGTGGGGGAAACACAAAAAAGAAGAATTTGAAGTATCCATGTAATCTTTGCACAGAAGACCATCTGACTCACTAGTGCCCCTAGCTTGTGGAGGCCCATAAGTTATTGGCACAACAATAGCCTGTCGTGTTAACAAATCCATTTCCACATGGAAAAAAATTTAATCAAGCCTCTTTGAGCCCGGAAGGGGCCAGTCAGGGACCCCCTCTGTCTTTGAGTAATCCTTCATCCATGAATGTGTATATGATGAAAGGTAACATTGACATAACAACTAGGACACACGACTATGGAATGACAAACACCTCTGAGAAGGGTAAATAAGCCGAAAACCCACATCTTCATCTACAGATTGAGAATACGTTAGATGAAACAATGACACACATCCCAAAATGTGTGTTCAAGAATTATTCCCACAACCCAAATGCAAGGGCCTCCCAAAACTACTCTGTGGTGGAGGATTTGTCTCAAACCCCTTGTGTAATGTCTGCTTTGGAAGTCCTCTAGATCTACCCTTCCCAGAGAAAGTCTCTGTCAGATTCCTTAGGATCTGCTGAGACTTGTAATCCAAGAAGGATCATGCTTGATACGAGTGACTTAAAACCTCATCTTCCTTACCACATAGTGTTTCAGATAGTAGTGGCTAACACCACGAAAACTTTTACCTGGAACATTTTCCACACGGTGGTTGATGAGGGTGCCTCGACATGTGTGATTTCTTTGGCATTTTGGAAGGCAATTGGCCAACCAGTTTTGTCTCTGTCACCTACTCTTATTACCTCTTTCGACAACCATTTGTTTCGACCACATGAAATCATCCCCTCTTTACACGTGCAGTTAGGGGGGAAGACCGTGTGCATCGAGGTTGAGGTGGTCAATGTGTCTCTCGACCAAAATCAATTGTTAGGAAGGATTTGTAACTATTCTATGCAAGCATTGGTTGCGACAGTTTTCTGGATCTTGTTGTTTCCACACGAGGGTCAGATCGTGTCTATTGATCAATTATCCTTCTCCCTTCCTAAACCTTCATCTGTGGTATCCACCATCCTGATGATTGATAATCCTCAGCCCGACATCGTCAACAGAGGGGTTGGTTTGTACCCACCTTTGATGGGTACTTTTGATTACCTACCTCCGAGCGGCAATGTCCAGTACGTATTGGCTATACCCGACTAGCATAGGGATGAAATCTTTCAAATATCATTGTTTCGCATGACTTACATTAAATATATGTGGAATATTCCTTCCCCATAAGCTATGATGGGAGGGACATGGCACCATGGCATGGCCCTGCCTTTTTCCATGGTAGAAGTTGTGTACTTTATAGTTGAGCAAGCTTCTGCCGACCTTGATCCAACTCTTGCAAAGGAGTTATATCCGGTTCTTGAGCCTATTTAGGCTCAAGGTTACCTTTCCGATATTGATTATTTAGACTTAGTCTTGTCCTCAGACGAGGCAATTATGGAAGCAATGACTAGTCTAGATAGACCCTGGGATGATCTCCATCACAGATCTTATTTTCTCCCAAAGTTAAGAATAATTGAAGAAGGAGAATTCACTCTGACTATGACTGGAGATAAGGCTTGTCCTATCAATCCTTTAGCTATGCACACTGTTTATGCTGAGGAAAATATGGAAACCATCTCTAAAATGATACCTCTTGATATCTCCAGAACCCCTGGAGTTGTGGAGAATATATTCATCGGAGAAGACTGCTCCCTCGAGGAGATTCAAATATATACAGATTTATTTAAAGAATTATGCGATGTGTTTGCTTGGTCTTATGAGGAAATGCTATGCATAGATCCAAGAATCTTCGAACATGAAATCACAACTTATCCTGATGCCAAGCCAGTCCGACAGAAGCTTCGTCCGGTTAATACTAGGAAAGTAGCATCTATTAAGGGTGAAGTAGAGGTAGGCTTAAGTAGAGCCTACCTCCACATGGATTCCCTAGGTAGATCCTGGTTTCATTTTTGGTGTCCATACCATCATTAATGATTATAGGCTCAGGAGTCCTTGTTAGTTGTTCTTGATTATGAGTTTGAGACTCATTTTCATGATTTATTATCGCTTTTGACCTCACCCTCAGGACTCCAAAAACCAACGGGTCCTTTTTTAAGCCCTTTTTAGACCCTCTAAACATGAAAACATTGTCGAGCGATCTTGTTGCCCTTCACACTCACCAAACTAAAATTCTAAGGCACATCTGTTTAGTGGTAGTTTACCCATTTTTCGGTTTGGATGGTCAAATATATGAACAAAGGTATACTCTAGGAGCGTCGGTTCTCTAGAAGAGTATTATGAGGTATAGATTTAACCCTTTTTCGAGCCTGAGGGACTAAATTTATGAAAAAGGAACCCCCATAGAGTCCATAGTTAATCTCTTTTCAGACTCCCTAAAATTGAAAAGATGGTTGAGTGACCTTGTTTCTTCACACTTGTTAAATTGGTCCAGAAGAACATCCCTTATGGAGTCCATAGTTAAGCTCTTTTCAGACTCCCTAAAATTGAAAATATGGCTGAGCGACCTTGTTTCTTCACACTCGTTAAATTGGTCCAAATGAACATCCCTTACGGAGTCCATAGTTAAGCTCTTTTCAGACTCCTTAAATATGAAAATATTATCGAGTGATATTGTCTTTGTCACACTCGTTAAAATGATTTTGAAGAGATGTCTATTCAGTGCTAGTTTACCCCTTTTTCAAACCGACTAGACTACCTTCGAAAAAGGTACCCCAATGGAGTCTTCTTTTACGTTTTTTCAAGCTCTCTAGAAATGAGAAAACACTGAGCTTACCTTCTTTGGGCTCCTTAAAATTACATCTAAGGATGTTATCATTGTGTCCTATTAATCACATTTGCATTCCCGTGTTTTTGGCCTAATGTCGGCTCCATTTTTCTCTCAACTAAACCATCTGAAGCATGACTTATACGCAAGCCTTGTAGCACTTTTCCTCTGCATCTTGACACCTTGACCCATAGAGGATTTTTCCCGAGTCTCCTTTTCCTACATATGTCCCCTTGCTTTGAGCAACAATGTGTTCCTTATGCTTGGAACTAGTATGCCTGCGACACTCGATCCTCCTTTGTAACGTAGCATTCTTTATTCTTTTTCAAGCTTCCCAAAATTATTGAAAAAGACAAAAAAACTCAAATATACCCCAAAAAGACGAAGGGAAAAGTATTTTCTTTTTGTTGACAGCACAATGAGTCACCCTTGGACAAAGCACACCCTTTTGTTTGTTCGTCAAGCTCTAGGATTCAATATGACCTTAGGAAGTTGTTCTCGCTACATATAGCTATGTCCTCATCCGTTTGGTTATCCTTCCAAACATTTGGAGAGTTCATGTTTCCTCTTGCATCGTGAACTTAGGTCAATACCATTCTTCTTGAGTCTCATATTTTGTCGTTCTTTCATCCCAGGGAAGTTTCACTAAACTTCAGTTGGACCTTCTACAGTTTGTCTCTTGTTCTCATGCCCAACCACCATGAAAGACCAATCAAGTCCTTGTTAAAAATCAATGAAGTTCTCTTCGTGATCATCGACATCCTCTTGTTTGTTCCCAATGAGTCATCAAAGACCTCTGGGTAGTGAATTCGTACACTGATATTACACTCCTTCCCAAGTTTTGAATATTTTGAGGTTGTTTCTCATGCTTTGAAGACCTCATCTCCAACCATCAAGCGTCTTTGGCTTCTTGAAGATGGATACTATACATGTATATCTTTTGATTTTGAGATGTAGATCTGTTGTGTACTGTTCACGACTACACTTTATATAGTTATATGACATTTATTTGTAGTATATTAGATTGGAAACCATGGTTTTATTTCATCCCGAGCATGGGTATGCTGGCCTCGGTGAGACAAATTGTTATTTTGTAGATGGCACATCCTGATCTATGGTCCCTAGGCTCACTCACTCCATACATTGGTGAAATATTTGTAATGTATTTCGGCCATCAGATGCTCTTCTGACCTCACACATTAGGGGGCATCTCTATAACCCTAAGATTCACCACACATGCATACCTGGCATCAGGCCATCTTAATTTCTATCTTTGCCAAGCCATCACTTAACAACTCTTCTAAAAACCATTGTTTTGAAGGTTTACTTTCCCTACACCACTACTTCCCATGTACACACGCTTTCTACACCACTACAACCCCCGTACACTGACAAAAAATCATGACAAAATTAAAATTGAAAAGAGATATCGTTACTATCTCTTTTTGCCTATAAAAGAAGGTGTTGGGGCCCCATTCCAAGGGAAATATCGAGAGCATAGAAACTTTGTCCATTTGAGTATTCCCCCTTTTCCCCAATATTTTGCAACCACATTGTGAGTTTGATCCAGAATTCCTTCTTCCTCTTTTGCAAATCCTTGCCATTTCCCTAGAGAGAACTGAAGAAGAGAAGAATACGTGGAATTATTTGGTGCAAGTAGAAGAGGATCCCAGAACCAAGTTCGAGGAGCAGTGTCAGTCTCATGTTGTAAACAAATTTTGTGAGATTAATATAAAGAAGTGTTTTTTTCGTCCCACCAAATGAAGTCTTAAATCTTTATGTTTTGTTTACATGTCTTGGTTATGATGTCTAACCCACTAATCCATATATAGAATACATGCTTGTAGTTTATTTTTTTTATTTTGGTGAATGCAGTTCATCCTTGGGAGGAGACTTGTAGTCGGGAAACAACAGAGCGCAAAGGGATCAACACCAGATGCGGTGTTTAAGGTATCCCTACTAGATCCCTATACTTTTTCTTTTATGTATTATTGTGAGCTAATGTTGGCATAGTTGATAAAAAGTAGGATACTTTAGACGGTTATCTTTGCCTGCACTTTAAAACCCTAGTGTAGTCTGTAGAGGGGTTTTCCCGCTATAACAGTTTTCCCTTATGATTACTCTCAAATCCTTGCGCCACCTTATGGATGAGTATCTGTGCTTGATTGATCCATTGTCGAATGTTTAGTATTTCGCCTTCTTGTGCTAAGTATATCTGTGTCTTTGATTGATTCATTTATGAATGAGTAATCCTCGCATTCCTCTTTGTTAATGACTATCCCTGCTTATTTTGTGTGACTATGTTTTATCTAATATATGACTATGTGTGACTGCATTTTCATGACTATACGAGACTGATTTTTAATACATATGATGGACAACGTGGTGGTGGCTCATCACTTTAAACATTGTATCATATAGTTTGGATAGCGATACATACAACAATATACATAACGAATTTATGATCTGGTTTATGCATATGCTTTAAAGGATTGTGGACATAGAAGTTTATGATATGGATTCCTTGTTTTCAATGTCTATGAATTTATTTATATAATTTCTATGTTCCTAGTGTCTGCGAATTTCTTTATATAATATATGTGTTCTTAATGTCTGCGAATTTCTTTATATAATACATGTGTTCTTAATGTCTATGAATTTATTTCTATAATGTCTGCGAAATTATATCTTCGGCAATTTAATTATGCCTACGTTTGATGTTATGTTTGCAAATTTCATGGCACCTTACACAATCAATAACCACGATTAATGGAAAGTTCACAAAGTTTACCCCCAGATTTTTTTGGGGCGTTTACCCAGAAAATTTTTGTTTTGTTTTGGGCCATGAATTCATTGCTTGATACAGATAAGTCTCCCTCATTCTCTAAGTTTTTCTTGATAATTTTGTGCCCAACTTTTGTGGGGAAACAAGTGTGCGTCTTAACCCTTTTTCTATGCGTTTCCTCGAGAAAACCAATCCAAGTCGGTGTATGGAGGAAACCCCACCTTTCCACCTTTAAATCTGTGTTTTTTTTTAGGAAATCATGCCTAGCTTGTGTGGGGAGGAAAGCATGCATTCCCACCATTAAACCATTCATTTTTCCTGATAAAATCGTGCCCATCCTGTGGGGGAGGCAAGCATGCAGTTTCATCTTTAAAATCTCTGTGTTTTTCTTGAATAAATCAAGCTTAGTCCGTGAGGTAGGCCAACATGTGTCCTTCCCTTTTTACCTCTATGTGGGCAGACAACCTCTAGCTCAGTGCAACTCCAGTAACTTAATAGGAAGGTTGAATTATAGGTATTAGGACTATGGAATAAGATGTCAAATTAAAGTTTAAACATTTTACATTCAGAGTTTTAAATGCTAAAGGCTCTTCTTTTAATACTATATTCATTGAGGTTTTATTCCATATCTTTTATGATATAAGCTCGTCCTTTGATGCTATATTCATTGATGATTTATTTAGAGTACTAGTGTTGTAATTCCTTTTTATGTTGAATGTCGGATGCTTTATTCAGAGCCCCTTAATGTTTTATTCTTTTCCTTAATGATAATGTAATTGTTGTCTCAATGCACACTAAGAATAATGTAGTTGGATAATTATATTTAGTCATCAGTTTACTTGAGCCTTCTTATGTAGATATAGGTGTGGATAGTCAGAAGTGGAGTACTCTTCCACCATTATTTGAGTTGACGCATGATCATCGAAGGGAGGAGATCTCCTTGCACACCGAGTTAAATGGATGATACTCTTGCACCTAAACTTAAATGGATGTATGTTTGATTTTATGATTCATTTTTCCTTGCGCAATCGTATTGATGATGAGATTAATTAGAAGTTAGATTTCTCATGCGCGTCAATATATAGTGCAAGTAAATGATTTGGTGGACCTTTGACTTCCTACGCACATTAAGTTACATTTAAATGGGTGTTGTTGTAGGAATTAGATATCTTGCATGAAATCATTTATACTATAATGCAGGTTGTTTTAACACTCTTACGGACACCATTAAATTGTTGTTTCATGATGGTTTAATGACTAGTTCTATTGCACCTTGATTATTGATGTTGCGTGATTGGATTAGAAATTGGTTACTAATGTGCCTTTAATTTTTGAAGTTGATTGATTCTTAATGGTATTCTCTTGCTCCATGTGAATATAATCGAAGTATATTGCATCTTGAATCATTGATGTGTAAGTGATGGAATAATTTAATAGAATGTGTGCACGTAGTTCAATGGTGTGATGTATGACTAGTCAAGGATTTGGACTCCATGCGCGCATTGAATTTAATCTATTCTATGGTTAGATTTAGTATTTTGCGCGAGATGGAATTTTTCGACACATGATGGCATCTTGCATTTGAGAGTTGTGCCTTGAATTTATGTGTTAATTCTTTTTCACCTTGGGTTTAATATGGTTTGTGTTCTGTCATGTGAATGATTACCCACGCGCCATGACTGATCGAGGTTTAGGATGGATAGATTGATGAATTGGCTAATTTCCTGATCTGCGTGCGTTGTGTTCATCATCAAGTTGCGTTGTTTAACTGTGGTCATTTTTTCCGTCCTACTTAAAATAATAATAATAATAATAAAATCTTTTTGTTGCGTCCCTTGTAGTTGTAACTAAAGGGGTCGTTAAATCCACCCTTTCTCTAATCCACTTATCTCCTTTGTTGGGTACATTGAAGTTGGAACATCACTTGACCCCTCTATAGCTCAAGCATGATTACATTAAGAAAACTACAATGGACTGGATCATGGATACCCAAATGAATAACATCACTAGCATAACATACAACTCTATCAAGTTGTCCAATAAGGGAAGCTTCTTCACCAAGGAAAGTGTTTTACCAGTTTCTAGATTCAATAGAAGTTTCCCCATTTGATGGAGAAAAATAACACCATGGGGAGTATTTCTTACTAACACTGACATATGATCGAGTTATCCATTGAGATATGTCATTTTCTAAGAAACAATAACAAATATTGCTAGTTTTATAGCCCCTACACTTCTAGCATATTTTCATCTCTTTACGATGCATTCTTGGTCTTTTTTACAGTTTATGCCCAAAATGGAGTTTGTGTGTGATTCTTATGGCCTCAAGATGTTTATGTACTAATTAATATCCTTGGGTACATTCATTTCACTACCTCAATGCCTAGGATTAGGATTTTAGAGTTTATTTATCTTATGGTTTTGGGGAATTTATAGTTTTCAACATCTTGTTATAGGATTTTTGTGAATGAATGTAATGGGCACATCTACTCTCATAGATAAGCTACCTTCATTCATGAAATTTTATATTTTTATGTCTAGTGTAGTTTTTTTGTTTAATTGGTTTATTAATATAATTATAGTTTTTATCACATGATGTTGCATTACATTCTATTTTTTTCAATAATTTATTCTTTCATTTCATTTTAAGCATAATTAGACTAATTTTACAATATCCCCTCACATTAATATCATATGGTGGTGTTCAACAAATAACTCATTCAAATTAACAAGATCTTTTCCATGTAAACATGCATGGTAATCTTAGTTATACTAGTCAATAACCAAGGCTAGGGAGTGTGCTATGAAATTATCACCATATTAAATATGTACACATGTAATACTTTTTGAGTATGTTGAAATATATTGGTCATTTGTGAGTTCATATGGTTGATAATTATATATGAATCATGAAATGAACTACACAAATATATCTAAATAATTATTTTACGACATTCAAATGTACCAAAACATAATAATTTTTTTACATCACTATTTCATATAATGAAAAGTTCATATGGTTGATAATTATATATAAATCATGAAATGGATTACACAAATATATCCAAATAATTATTTTACCACATTCAAATGTACCAAAACATAACAATTTTTTTACATCACTATTTCATATAATAAAAATCTATGTATATCATCATTTGATTAAGAAAATTTTGATGTAAAAATAATAAATTTTGATTTATCATTTTGATTTTACATTCCGTACTAGTTGAAATATGGATATCGTATTGTTATTTTTGTTAATGGAATCTATGGCTAAGTGTTGTGAAAGGAAGAGTTTAATTCCCATAATAAATATATTGTTTTAATATATTAAAACCTTATTTCTTTATTGTTGAAGTAACCATATATAATATTTGTTCCATATTTTTTTTTCAAAGTTTTCATTTTAATAAAAAAAATGCTTGACCATAACATATAATTTTGTGCAAGCACGAGAAAGATTACAATAAGTTGAATTTTTTTTTGCACAATCATGTAACGCGACATGAGAATTCGCGATGAGTACTTAATGGTGTCCATCGATGTTTTGGTCTTTTTATTCCTCACCATCCCACGACATTTGGGCTCGAATCCGACCGTTGTGAGCTTGTATGTTCGCACGGCATTCGGGCTCGAATCCGACCGTTTTGAGCTCACTCGTACAAGGAGGAATCCGACCGTTTTGCGCTCACTCATACAAGGAGCAATTCATTCGTTCATTGGTGCGTGAATCATGTAATATCTTTGGGAAAAAAACAAGAAGAAAAGCATGAATAAAAGGAAGAAGAAAAGAAAAAAGAAAATCACGAGAGTCCCATTTTGGATTTATTAGCTGGCTCATATGGTAATGATTCCTTCCATTACAGAGGCAGATAAAGTCCCAATTTGTTGAAGAGACAACACATTCGATTCATCTGTAACAATTTGGTGTAGAATGGGCTACCTCTGCGTAGTATAATATGAGTCTCTCTGGTCTATGTGTGCTCGGTTTTCTGAGTCCAAGTCTGAGTTCGTTTTAATAGTATGATCAATATGCGATAGAGGAGGAGGCAATATATTTCGGATGGCTAGACTGGAATGGAGGCAAATGAATGCTCTTTCTCAATAGTTTTGGGACTTCGGCTCGGTTGGACTGGAATGGAGGCAAACAAATGGATTTCGGCTGGACTGGACTGGAATGGATCTCGGCTGGACTGGAAATCGTGGATGCAGTTGAGATCAATGCTCTCTCTAGGACACAATGAGATCAATGCTCTTTCTCAATAGTTGTGGGACTTCAATTCCAGGTACATTTTATTATTATTCCCTCTCAGCTCTACTCTTAGAAACAATTTTATTCATTTCTGTTAATTTTTGGGAGTCACAATGAGGATCAGGTGCTTTTCTTTGCTCTCAGAAGCCTACGCTAGTGCTTTGATTTCTGTTGGGTTCAACCTTGCAATGAGGGTTGGGTTCTGCTCTGAGATGACATCGCTCTCCAACTCTAGCTTTCTATCCTCGTCTGCCTACTTATTATTCAACCAGATAACATTGCCCTCCCATTGCAGGTTTCTTTTTTCCCACCTCTGCCTGCTTATTCATTTACATTCTCTCTTAGGTTTAATTTTTCCCACATCTGCTTTCTTATTCTCTCTTAGGTTTCTTTTGGGTTTATACCGATTTATTTCTTATTTATCTATTTATACGGACTTATTTATTTATTGATTTATACGGTGGCATTTTACTGAATTTTAAAATTGCATTCAGTGGCATCTTCCATTTCGCTATAGAAACCATAGAATATAGGAATAAATCCTATTATCTTACAAAAAGTACAAATACATGGATTTATTATCCTAGTGAGCTAAACAAGTGATTGGAAGATCAGAAATCTATTGGAAGATCAGAAACTTTTCCGTGGGTTCAATGGCCAAGTTAGGTTTTCAAGTGTTTGTTATTTTTTAGATAAAGCATTCAAAGGACAAATGAAAGGATAAAGCATTCAATGGCCAAGTATGATTACGTAATTTTTGTATCACTAGCCTTTTAAAAATGTTTTCTGTGGCCCTCATGGAGGTGGGGCGGCGTCAACTATCTGGATAAAAATTGCATTCAGTGGCATCTTCCTGGATTTAAAAATTGCATCCAGTGGCATCTTGCATTTAGTGAATTTAAGGTTTCCTAGATTTAATTTGAATTATTTTTTTATATTTTTAATTTTTAAGTTAAATTATTTGTATAAATTGTAATTGTTCATTATATTATAAATGTTTTTTAAAAAAGATGTTTATTTAATTTTATATTTTACTAAAACAAAATTGAATTGGTTGTTTAATTTAATTTAATTTAATGTATACTGAATTTTATAATAATATTTCATCTTATAAGCTTTCTTGTGATATACAATATAATATAATCTGATGAAAAATATCAATTTTTTTTATAATTTGTATTGCTAGATATATTTTTTCAGTGATTTAATGGTTTTGAATATGTATAAAATCTACTTGTTATTTTATTGATTTATTTTATTTGTATGTTATAAATTTTGAAACTTGTGAGCTTGTATGTTCCCACGACATTTTGAATCCGACCGTTGTGAGCTTGTATGTTCCAACGACCGTTTTGCGTTCGCTCATACAAGGAGGAATCCGACTGTTTTGGGGAATATTATTTTCTGTTTTTAAATGTATTTATAACTTATTATATTATTTGTGTTTGACAAGTTTTTGTTATTTATTATTTATTTATGTGTGTTTTCTTTATATTTGATGTATTGATTTTCACATGGGATTATTATTTTTTATATTTTGAATTTGAATTATTTGTATAATTTGCAATAATATAGTTCATTATATTATATATGTTTTTGAGAAAACACGTTTATTAAATTTTATATTTTACTAAAACAAAATTTAATTAGTTGTTTTATTTAATTTAATGTACACTGAATTTTATAATAATATTTCATTTTATAAGCTTGTGATATGCAATATAATAAGATGGAAA
>SNQJ01S0118155.1:27440-38529 GCA_010110895.2 Picea sitchensis
CGCTCCCACCATATTATCATTTTACATCTTATCTCCCATACATCCATCCCATTCCCCTAGTCTGGGCATTAGGAGGACCTATTTGAGGGGTTACACTTTGTCCTGTGGGAAGAAGGGGCTAGAGGCCTAGGAGGTAAAAGTAACTAGTAAAAGATAAAAGCCATAATAAAACCTAGAGATGCCTCGCCCAAGGATCCCCGAGAAGGCAATAAAAGGCCTCTTGATGAGAAACAAAAGGGACCCAAAGAAAATAATAAAACAATACCTAGCCAAGAGGATGGGAGGTCTCATCATGAACCGGCCCATTATGTTCATAGGTATCTAGCAGTATGAAATTGCCATTATTTGGTCACCATGCCAGGGAAATGACCCTTGGTTGCATGGCCAAGGCAAAGGGAGTCTCATCATGAGCCAACCTTATCATTTCTACGAAAATACTCATGGGTAACACTGTCAGCTCTAGTCACCATGCCAAGGCAGTGTCCTCTGGTCAAGACCTTGAAGCAGAAAAGAAAGAAAAAGTAATAAAGAAAGAAAGAATAAAGGCAATAAGGGGCTTGGAAAAAACTGCATCCATGACAGGTATAACTCGCCTCCTACAAAGGCACCCACGGATAATATCTACCCTTAGTCTTCACTATTTTTGGACATCCTTGGATCACACCACCTCAGATTACATGGCTTGAATGATGTCTTTTTGAAACTTTCTTCTTCTTATGGGTGTTGGCCCAATAGGTTACCTTGTCTTTTTCTTCAGCTTTGTATAGTATATCAGTGTAATATCTTTGAGATATTAGAGGATATGCTAGGGGTCTTATGCATGTATTTGATAAAATTAATGATGAAATATGATTGACATTGTTATGATCCCGAGGACCAATGAGTCCATGGAGGGATAAGTTTTTGATGTGCAGGACCATGCCCGACGGACAGGTACCAGTGGACCGGTACACATGAGGAGATGATTAGCTCGGACCTCCATGGGGATGAAAATCCCATCAGATGGTTGTTGCGATGGAAGAGACAAGACAATGACGTGATGAGCCTTTTCACATGAAGAAAAGAAGGACGTTCCACACGGGACACTTTGGCTGAGCCCACCCTAGGGGGGATGACCCACTTCAGATGGAACATTTTCCTCTTGATGGGCAGGACGTCACCCAAGAGATCTGGATGTTACCTTGAGCGTGTGGTAGTTTGATGAGGTTACTAGCACATGTGGCATCTTGGAGGAGCCCTAGATGGGATAACGCCTGACTTCTGGATGTTGGACTAGCCCAAAAAGGGCCAACATCTCCCTCATAAGGGCTTGACGTCCCACCTTTTGCTCATTTTATGTCTTTTACTTAGCAGTTAATGTAAAAGCAGTGTAATTTTTGGTAGTCAGCCTTGTCGGTTGTTTTAATGACCTATTTTGTAAATTAAAGGTCATGGAATGATATATATTGCGGACGTTTTTCCCTCAATTGGGTAGTTTTGGTGTTTTAAAGTGAGGCACAACTTTTCAAGGAGGATTTCTCTTGGCATTTATGGCATTTCTTTCAAGGAAGTTTTACAACTAGGGTTTGCACATGCTTTTCTTCATGATATGTAAGTGTTTTTCCTGCAAACCTTCTTGATTGAATCGTTGTAGGTTAGTATTCTTGCATTTACTTATAAATTTGTTGATTTTAAAACCCTAGGTAGCAAGCACACAAGTAGTTCATTGCTACATGTCCCCTTGTTGAGAAATAGTTTTTAGCCATTGAAGAAAGAAGATATAGCCTATCCATTGCTACACTTGTCTTCCCTTTTTCTGAGCTAGAGTTGAAGTTATAGGATTAAAGGAGGAGACGTCCTAGGCTTAGTTTGACTACACCTAGGGTTTCACCTTGTAGGGTTTGAAGGCCTTTCCTTTTCAACACGTTCTCCCTTAAATTTATACTTTGAGCTAGCCATTTTGCCAAGTTTATTTAGAGAAGGAGGAAAGAGAACGAAGCCTTGCTTAAGCAACACCGGAGTGAGCCTTTTTCCCCTACGGTTTTGATTCTAGGGCCCTGCCTTTGTAGCACCATAGAACCCTACCTTCCAGTCTCTAAGTTTTTGTCCTCCTCAGACCTTGTGCCCTTTCTTTGACTCCATATACCCTAAGGCACTAGTTAGATCTCCAACATTGAGACTTTGTTGTACAAAACAACTATTTAAAACCCTAACTAACATTTACCAACAAAATAAAGGCTGACGTCATAGTGAATGTCTCATCTTGACGCAACAAAGGTGTAATATAAGCAATTTAGTGATGACGTCAAGCATTTACTAAACAAATTATTGATTGAATATACTATTGGCCTAGTCATATTGGTAGATATTGATGAACTGATGATCTCTCATAGGCTAATTAAGAAAGCGTTTACTTCATCTTGTATCTATTACGTTGCTTATTGATTGAAATCAGATAGTTAAAGAAGTACTAACCCTTTGAGTTATAGCCTGCATATATATATATATATATATATATTGATGTTATTTTCTTGTTCCGGGCAGGAGTTTTTAACATGGCTTACACTTCTTTCATTCGTTGATTAGCCGGACTATCTGACACTGGTGGTAACTTGAGAGGAGGGAACTCTTAAAACTTGAACTTGTATCTTCTTCCTCTTCAAACCCCAGGTTACCGGGGACGTCTCCCCTAGGATAACATCCCTAAACAGAAATAACCTCCCCATTGTGGTGACATTGGGTGGGGAAGGTTCTTGTTTTTCTAGTTTGACCATTATCCTTTAGCTTTTCAACCTAAATTACAAACTGTGCAATAACATTTTGGCGCCATTGCCGGGGAACACTGAGTCAATATTCCTCAATGACAAATATTTTGGTAAGCCCTTCCCCTAGATACCTTATTCTTACAAGCTTACCTGGCGACTCCACTAGGGTGTTTTCCCTTATCTTTGATAGTTTGAAGAAAACTATCTGGCGACTCCACTAATGACGAAGCCAACTATGACTTCACAATGGGATCCAGGAAACTACATACCTTTGGATATGAGTAAAATCCCAAGATATCCTAGAAAAATGCCTCTCTCTTATAATAAATTTCTCCCTAGATTCTTTGGCCTCGATGGAGAAAGTCTCGATTATCACATGAGTAGATTTTGGGAATTCTTTCAATACCACCCTATCAGTGACGAAGCTGAAGACTTAGTGATGAAACTCTTCTTTGCCTCTCTGCATGGAGAGGCTAAAAAATGGTATGATAACCTTCCAGTAGCCAACGTCATATCTATGGACCATTTTGAAGAGATCTTCCTTGCAAGGTGGGCTATGAGATTAGAAGATGTACAATCATTGTTGAAAGAGCTTGAGGGCATAAGACAAGCAAATTATGAGGTTGTCAGAGTTTTCTGGGCCAAATTCCAGAAATTGTTTTACCAGATTCCCAAAAGCTATCGTCCTAAAGGAAAATACCTTGTTTATCTCTATACTAATGGGCTTTAGGGCCATCTGTGTTTCGTCCTAAATAAAGAGAATCTGAAAACACTTGTAAAAGTTCACAACATGGCCATACAAATCGAAAAGGATCTCTTGTCCAGAACCAATACCATGAATCCTCCCAGCTGAATAAAACTGCTTGAAAGATTTGCTCAAAGGGAACAAGTTCTTAACCATCAGAATGAGGATATGATCAAGGAGCAAAGTCTTGAACAAGATGATGAAATACCAGCTTATGCTCCTCCCTTTGATGAAGCGATCCAAGAGCCTGCTCCTCTTGTACAACAAGGAAATGATAAGGTTAGTTGTTCTCCCTTTCAATATGCCAATGACACCTTGTTCCTTGATTCAAAAAATGAAAAAGAAAAAGGAGCTCTGAATGAATATGATGGCCCTTGCTGTACAATCAAAGACAAAGAAGCAATCCATGAGGATGAAACAATGACACATGCTGAAAACACAGAAGTCATCGAAGTTCCTACACGAGAAGAAATAGTAAGTTACCCTCCTCCCCTAATTTTTTATGATGCTTTACCTTGTGATGAAGAGGAGGAGGAGGATTGATTTTCAAATGTTTCAGACCCTGCATGTTATGACACGGACAGTGACATTGTTGATAACATTGACGATTTCATACATGTTGGGAGACGTAAGTGGGATATAGTTGGTTATAACCTAGATCCCATCTATGACACTGAGAGTCATTTCCAATTGTTGCCCTTGCAATTGTCACAACATATTACTTTCGACCGATGGCAACAAGAAGATGATATTTTTACCCGTACTTTTCAAAAAACCAAGGATGACCTAGTACCTTATTCTTCTGATGATTTTCAGTCTTACCTTGAGATTTTTTATGAGTACCCTTCTGAGCACTTGGACTCTTTTCATGAATATGATTGCCAACCATCAATGTGCTCAAATTTTGATACAAGTAAGGACATTGTTTGGCTAAAGAAGGTTTCTCATGACTTTTCTCTCCAGCCACCTGTTATTACTTTACCATGCTTTTCCATTAAGGGTGTAGTTGGGAAATACACTTTTTATGTTAAGTTTCCTCTTAAGAAAGCCCTAAACTCCAGGGTTTGGTTGAATACTGCGAGTTTGAGTAAGTTGTCCCAGTTTTTCGACTTTCCCTTAGTATTTTGGTAGTCATCTGCTAGGTCTTTGTCGATCCCTTCCTTGACTTCAGAGCATGAGGATGACCTAGGTAGCTAGTTTGCAGGCCCTTTAAGTCAGTTTTCTAAACCTAGCTCTCCTCATGACCCTTTCTTGAAGTGGATTGAGTATTTTGTTCAGAGATGGACTTGGCAGGATTTTGTCCCTCCCACCCACCTCCATGAGTTAGAACTTAAGATATCCAACAATATGATATATGTTCTAACCCATGTCATTTTTGTGCTTAATTTATCACTGTTTTGGTTTATGATGAAGTGAAAAGGTAGGTATTGGGGTACATTGTTGGATTGGTTACACTGGTCATTTGACTACATTGAGCATCTAGCCGACAGGTGAGTATAGGTAGGTAGGCATTCTTCTGTGTATTATACCATCTGCATTTCATGATAGTTTGTTTCCTCACATTCATATTAATTTATTTATTTCAGTCACATACATATATATTATATTTGCGGGGTGGCAACACCACCCCACCTTTATTGTTGATGCCCTATTCGAGTGTGAGCAGGTCTACAAGTTTATGTCAGAGATGTTGAGGTTCTCATGCACTCTACGGTGAGCACATGTCCCTGATTTGGAGCCATATGTTATCCCCAATTTCTAGGGATAACTAGGAGATCATGTCTCGAGGCCCACAGGTACTAGACATGGAGTACCGAGAGAATGATTGACCTGAGCATGGCCCTGGAGGGCCCATCCTTCTTCTTCTTCATCAGACCTGTCCTGTTAGCAGCAACAACATCCATCACCATCGGCTTGGACTTGCACTGGAGAAGACTCTTGCTCCATGAGTTAATTGGTCCAAGTATCATGGTATGTGTCATGTTTGATCATTATAACTTTCAGATATATGCATCATGTTCCTTACATTTCTAACAACTGCTTGGAGTTTACACTAACCCACTTGACCATTGTTGGGGGAATTAATGGGGTGCCCTAGCAAGCTTGTACCCATAGGTTTTGGTTAGCCACCAGGGGGGGATTTGAAGAGCCATCGTCTGCTCCCACCATATTATCATTTTACATCTCATCTCCTGTACATCCATCCCATTCCCCTAGTCCAAGCATTAAGAGGACCTATTTCAGGGGTTACACTTTGTCCTGTGGGAAGAAGGGGCTAAAGGTTGAGGAGGTAAAAGAAGCTAGTAAAAGATAAAAGCCATAATAAAACCTAGAGATGCCTCGCCCAGGGATCCCTCAAAAGGAAATTAAAGGCCTCTCAATAAGAAACAAAAGAGACCCAAAGAAAAATAATAAACAAGACCTAGCCAAGAGGACGGGAGGTCTCATCACGAGCCGACCCATTATGTTCATATGTATCTAGCAGTATTAAATTGCCATTATTTGGTCACCATGCTAGGGCAATGACCCTTGGTTGCATGGCCAAGGGAAAGGGTGTCTCATCACGAGCCAACCTTATCAATTTTGCGAAAATACTCCCGGGTAACACTGTCAGCTCTGGTCACCACACCAAGGCAGTGTCTGGTCAAGACCTTGAAGAAGAAAAGAAAGAAAAAGTAATAAATAAAGAAAGAATAAAAGAAATAAGGGGCTTGGAAAAAACTGCATCCATGACAGGTACAACTCGCCTCCTACAAAGGCACCCATGGATAATATTTACCCTTAGTCTTCACTGTGTTTGGACATCCTTGGATCATACCACCTCAAATTACATGGCTTGAATGATGTCTTTTGCAAACTTTCCTCTTCTTATGGGTGTTGGCCCAATAGGTTACCTTGTCTTTTTCTTCAGCTTTGTATAGTAGATCAGTGTAATATCTTTGAGCTTTTAGAGGATATGTTAGGGGTCTTATGCATGTATTTGATAAAATTAATGATGAAATATGATTGACATTTTTATGATCCCAAGGACTAATGAGCCCATGGAGGGCGAAGTTTTTGATGTGCAGGACCATGCCCAACGACCAGGTACCAATGGACCGGTACACATGGGGAGATGATTAGCTCGGACCTCCATGGGGATGAAGAGCCCATAAGATGGTTGCTGGGATGGAAGAGACAGGACAGTGACGTTATGAGCCTTTGCACATGAAGAAAAGAAGGACATTCCACATGGGACACTTTGGTTGAGCCCAACCTAAGGGGGATGACCTACTTCAGATGGAACGTTTTCCTCTTGATGGGTAGGACGTCACCCATGAGATCTGGATGTTACCTTGAGTGTGTGGCAGTTTGATGAGGTTACTGGCGCATGTGGCAGCTTGGAGGAACCCTAGAAGGGATAACGCCTGACTTCTGGATGTTGGACTAGCCCAGAAAGGGCCAACGTCTCCCTCAAAAGGGCTTGACATCCCACCTTTTGCTCATTTTATGTCTTTTACTTAGCAGTTAATGTAGAAACAGTGTAATTTTTGGTAGTCAGCCTTGTCGGCTATTTTAATGACCTATTTTGTAAATTAAAGGTCATGGAATGATATATATTGAGGGTGTGTTTCCGTCATTTGAACATAACACAACTCACTCTCTTGTGAGATCTTAGTTCTTGTTCCCTAATTGGGTAGTTTTGGTGTTTTAAAGTGAGGCACAACTTTTGAAGGAGGATTTCTCTTGGAATTTATGGCATTTCTTTCAAGGAAGGCTTACAACTAGGGTTTGCACATGCTTTTCCTCATGATATGTAAGTGTTTTTCCTATAAAACTTCTTGATTTAATGGTTGTAGGTCAGTATTCTTGCATTTACTTATAAATTTGTTGATTTTAAAACCCTAGGTAGCAAGCACACAAGTAGGTCATTGCTACATGTCCCCTTGTTGAGAAATAGTTTTTAGCCATTGAAGAAAGAAGATATAGCCTAGCCATTGCTACACTTGTCTTCCCTTTTTTCTGAGCTAGCGTTGAAGTTATAGGTTGAAAAGAGGAGACGTCCTAGGCCTAGTTTGACTACACCTAGGGTTTCACCTTCTAGGGTTTGAAGGCCTTTCCTTTGCAACACTTTCTCCCTTAAATTTATACTTTGAGCTAGCTATTTTTCCAAGTTTATTTAGAGAAGGAGGAAGGAGCACAAGGCCTTGCTTAAGCAACATCGGAGTGAGCCTCTTTCCCCTAGGGTTTTGATTCTAGGGCCCTACCTTTGCAACACCATAGAGCCCTACCTTCCAGTCTCTAAGTTTTTGTCCTCCTGAGACCTTGTGCCCTTTCTTTGAGTCCACATACCCTAAGGCACTCGATAGATCTCCAACGTTTATCCTTTGGTGTACAAAAAAACTATTTAAAACCCTAAATTTAAAACCCTAACTAAAATTTACTAACAAAATAAAGGCTGACGTCACAATGAATGTCTCATCGTGATGCAGCAAAGGTGTAATATAAGCAATTGAGTGATGATGTCAAGCATTTACTGAACAAAATATTGATTGAATATACTATTGGCTCAGTCATATTGGTAGATATTGATGAACTGATGATATCTCATAGGCTAATTAACAAAACGTTGACTTCATCTTGTATCTATTACATTGCTTATTGATTGAAATCAGATAGCTAAATAAGTACTAACCCTTTGAGTTATAGCCTACAAATATATATATATATTGTTGTTATTGTCTTGTTCCGAGCAGGTGTTTTCAACAGGGCCTACACTTCTTTTATTGGCTGATTAGCCGGACTATCTGACACTGGTGGTAACCTGCAAGGAGGGAACTCTTAAAACTTGAACTTGTATCTTCTGCCTCTTCAAACCCTAGGTTACCAGGGATGTCTCCCCTAGGCTAACCTCCCTAAACAGAAAGAACCTCCCCATTGTGGTGACATTGGGTGGGGAAGGTTCTTGTTTCGCTAGTTTGACCATTATCCTTTAGCTTTTCAACCTAAACTACAAACTGTGCGATAACATTTTGGTGTCGTTGTCGGGGAACACTGAGTCAATATTCCTCAATGACAAATCTTTTGGTAAGCCTTGCCCGTAGATACCTTATTCTTACAAGCTTACCTGGTAACTCCACTAGGGTGTTTTCCCTTATCTTTGATAGTTTCAAGAAAACTATCTGGCGACTCCACTAATGACGAAGCCAACTATGGCTTCACAATGGGATCCGGGAAACTACAGACCTTTGGATATGAGTAAAATCTAAAGATATCCCAGAAAAATGCCTCTCTCTTATAAGAATTTGATCCCTAGATTCTTTGGCCTCAATGGAGAAAGTCTCAATTATCACATGAGCAGATTTTGGGAATTCTTTCAATACCGCCCTGTCAGTGACGAAGCTAAAGACTTAGTGATGAAAATCTTCTCTGCCTCTCTACATGGAGAGGCTAAAAAATGGTATGATAACCTTCCAACAACCAGCATCATATCTATGGACCATTTTTAAGAGATCTTCCTTACAAGGTGGGCTATGAGATTGGAAGATGTACAATCATTGTTGAAAGAGCTTGAGGGCATAAGACAAGCAGAGTATGAGGTTGTCAGAGTTTTTTGGGCCAAATTCATGAAATTGTTTTACCAGATTCCCGAAAGCTATCGTCCTAAAGGAAAATACCTTGTTTATCTCTATACTAATGGGCTTCAGGGCCATCTAAGTTTCTTCCTAAAAAGAAAGAATCTGAAAACACTTGTAGAAGCTCACAACATGGCCATACAAATCGAAAAGGATCTCTTGTCCAGAACCAATACCATGAATCCTCCTAGCTGGATAAGACTGCTTGAAAGATTTTCTCAAAGGGAACAAGTTCTTAACCATCAGAATGAGGATATGATCAAGGAGCAAAGTCCTGAACAAGATGATGAAATACCAGCCTATGCTCCTCCCTCTGATGAAGTGATCCAAGAGCCTGCTCCTCCTGTACAACAAGGAAATGATATGGTTAGTTGTTCTCCCTTTCTAGATGCCAATGACACCTTGTTCCTTGATTCAAAAAATGAAAAAAAAAAAGGAGCTCTGAATGAAGATGATGGCCCTTGATGTACAATCAAAGACAAAGAAGAAATCCATGAGGATGAAACAATGACACATGCTGAAAACATAGAAGTCATCGAAGTTCCTACGCAAGAAGAAACAGTAAGTCACCCTCCTCCCCTAATTTTTGATGATGCTTTACCTTGTGATGAAGAGGAGGAGGAGGATGAATTTTCAAATGTTTCAGACCCTGCATGTTATGACACGGACAATGACACTGTTGATAACATTGATGAGTTCATACATGTTGGGAGACGTAGGTGGGATATAGTTGGTTATGACCTAGACCCCATCTATGACACTGAGAGTCATTTCCAATTGTTTCCCTTGCAATTGTCACAATAGATTACTTCCGACCGATGCCAACAAGAAGATGAGATTTTTACCCGTACTTTTCAAAAAACCAAGGATGACCTAGTACCTTATTCTTCTGATGATTTTCAGTCTTACCTTGAGATTTTTTATGAGTACCCTTCTGAGCACTTGGACTCTTTTCATGAAGATGATTGCCAACCATCAATGTTCTCAAATTTTGATACAAGTAAGGACACTGTTTGCCTAAAGAAGGTTTCTCATGACTTTTCGCTCCAACCACATGTTATTACTTTACCATGCTTTTACATTAAGGGTGTAGTTGGGAAATACACTTTTTATGTTGAGTGTCCTCTTAAGCAAGCCCTAAACTCCAGGTTTTGGTTGAATACTGCGAGTTTGAGTAAGTTGTCCCAGTTTTTCGACTTTCCCTTGGTAGTTTGTCAGTCGTCTGCTAGGTCTTTGTTGATCCCTTCCTTGACTTAAGAGCATGAGGATGACCTAGGTAGCTAGTTTGCAGGCCCTTTAAGTCAGTTTTCTGAACCTATCTCTCCTCATGACCCTTTCTTGAAGTGGATTGAGTATTTTCCTCAGAGATGGACTTGGCAGGATTTTGTCCCTCCCACCCACCTCCATGAGTTAGAACTTAAGATCTCCGAGAATATGATATATGTTGTAACCCATGTCATTTTTGTGCTCAATTTATCACTGTTTTGGTTTATGATGAAGTAAAAAGGCAGGTATTGGGGTACATTGTTGGATTGGTTACACTGGTCGTTTGACTACATTGAGCATCTACCCGACAGGTGAGTATAGGTAGGTAGGCATTCTTCAGTGTATTATACCATCTGCATTTCATGATAGTTTGTTTCCTCACATTCATATTGATTGCTTTATTTTAGTCACATACATATATATTATATCTATGGGGTGGAAACACCACCCCACCTTGTTTGTTGATGCCCTATTCAAGTGTGAGTAGGTCTACAGGTTTATGCCAGAGATGTCGAGGTTCTCATGCGCTCTACGGTGAGAACATGTCCCCGAGTTGGAGCCATATGTTATCCCCAATTTCTAGGGATAACTAGGAGATCATGTCTCGAGGCCCACAGGTCCTAGACATGGAGTACCGAGAGCAGGATTGACCTAAGCATGGCCCTGGAGGGCCCATCCTTCTTCTTCTTCATTATACCTATCCTGTCAGCAGCAACAAC
>SNQJ01S0118156.1:0-27571 GCA_010110895.2 Picea sitchensis
TATCACTATACAAAACAAATTATTTTGGAACAAGGTAGTGCCTCCATTTCTTCAAGGCTTGAATTATTGCATAAAATTCCTTATCATATGTGGAGTATTTCTTCTTAGTGTCATTCAAATTCTCACTGAAATGTGCAACATGCCTATTATCTTGGCTCAAGATTGCTCCAATCGCAACTCCACTAGCATCACACCTTACTTGAAATGTCTTCCTGAAATTTGGAAATACTAGAATTGGTTGTTATGTTATCTTCCCCTTCGACATATCAAAACTTTTCTCAACCTATTTTGTCCACTTAAAATAATTGTTCCTCTTCTTCACTGTATCCAATATTGGTACACAAATTCCACTGGAATTTCTAATGAAATTCCTATAGAAACCTGCTAATACATGGAAGCTTCTCACCTCAAATATGCTTCTTGGTGATGGCCATTCTTTGATTTCTCTCACATTTTCTAGATCCATCTTCAATTCATTTGAAGATATCACAAAACCAAAATAAACGAGTCATGTCTTCATAAAAGAGGACTTCTTCATATTTATCAAAAACTTCTCCTGCTGCAGCCTTCTCATCACTAATGTCAGATGTCTCAAATTCTCCTCTTTAGTTTTACTGAAGACCAATATATCATCCAGATATACAATCACAAACTTACCTATGAAATCTTTCAATACCTGATTCATCAATCTCATAAAAGTGTTTGAGGCATTTTTCAAGCCAAATGGCATAACAAGCCACTCATACAACCCTTCATTTGTCTTGAAGGTTGTTTTTCATTCATCACCTTCTCTCATCCTTATCTAGTGATATCCACTTTTCAAATCTATCTTTGAAAAAAAAATTGCTCCACTTAAACAATCCATTAAGCCATCCATCCTTGGAAATGGAAATCTGTACCTGATGGTTATCTTATTTATGGCTCTTGAGTCTGTACACATTCTCCATCCTCCATCCTTCTTTGGACTCAACACAATTGGTACTGCACATGGGCTCAAGATTTCTTTGACCTAACCTTTTTCTAATAAATCCTGGACTTGTCTCTTTACCTCCTCATTCTCTTGAGGTGTCAATCTGTATGCTTCTTTGTTCGACAGACTTTCTCATGGTATTAGATCAATGTGATGGTTGATACTTCTGATGGGTGGCAATGAATTTGGCAACTCATCCACTACTATGTCAACAAAATTCTCCAACAACTCCTGAACTTCCTCAGGAAAATCATCCATAGAAGTACTTGTAAAGATAACTCTAGGTTTCTTCATGATAACAAACTGCATCTCCTGTTCCTTCTTGACTTCATTCAAGAGTTCCTTCCCACTCATGAGAAGTATACTTGTGTTGGCTTCTTCCTTTACTTTCTTCTCTTCTATTGGTACCAACATGTGTGTCCTACCATTCTTATCCAAAGTATAAGTATTTGTTCTCCCATCATGAATGACATTCCTGTCAAACTGTCATGGTGTCCCCAACAAAACATGACATACATCCATAGGAATTACATCACCCAAAATCTCATCTCTATACCCTCCTATTTTAAAATCAACGAGGCATTGTTTAGTGACCATTACCTGGTGACCTTTTTGCAATCATGAGACTTTATATGGCTTTCGAATGCGCAGTTGTCTCCAACTCCAATTTCTCCACCATCTCTGTGGATACTAAGTTATCTATGATCCCACTTTAAATTATCACTTTGCAAACTTTGTCTTTAGTCTTGCAAGTAGTCCTGAACATATTGTTGCTCTACACTGACTTTCCAACCTCTGGCTCTGGTTTCAAGAGAACCTTCTTCAACATCAAGGATCTTCCATCTTCTGCACCTTCTTCTTCAACATTCAACTTTTGTGCTTCTGAAATGTGAGCTTCACCTCCTTCTTTCTTCTTCTCTGGACATTCCCAAGACATGTGTCTTGTCTTTCCACATGCATAACACCTTATCTCTCCTCCTCTGCCTCTTCCTCTTCCTCTAGGAAAAGATTTTCTTCCACCACTTTATCTCCCTCAGGAACTTCCTCCTCTTTCTGAGTGACTATGTGGGTTTTCAGTCTCACCCTTGGGATTCTGTTCCTTTTCCTGGGTAATTCCCTTTCCCATGTTTGGACTTCTTCCTCTTCTTTGTTGGCTCTGTTTTCTAGCCAACTTCTCTTTTTCCTTTTGTGCCATCTGATAATAATCCTCCACTGTTCTCACTGTCATCATGTTGATTTCGTCCTGGATCTCATATCATAGGCCATTAATATACCTGGCAAATTTCTCATCATCTTTCTCCTTCTATCCAGTCTGTAAAACTCCTCTGTGTATTCTTTCACTGTAATTCCCTTTTATCTCAGGTTCTGTAATTTCCTGAATAAATTTATCTGATAATCTTTGGGTATGAAATTAGCCTTCATCTTGGCTACCATTCTGTCCCAACTCTTAATCTTTTTCTTACCTTTGCTTCGTCTATCAGCCTGCAATTCATCCCACCATAATATTGCCTGTCCTTTTAATATGGTGACAACATGTCTCACCTTCTTCTCCTCATCAACGTCTTCATATTCAAAATATTTATCCATTTCTCGTATCCAATCAAGAAATTATTCAACATCTAGATTGTCTTCATACATCAGGATGTATATCTTTGATCTAGCTCCCAATTTAACAAACACTCTCAGCAAGTGTTCCTCGACAACATCTTCCCATGTAGCTTCTTCAACCTTTTATTTCTTTACTTTCTTCATCACTGACGTCTCCAACATCAGGTGTTCTCCTTTGCATTGTCTCCATCGCATTCAACTTTGTGTGAAGTTATCTCATTTCTCTTTCTGCAACTCGATTTTCTACATGCGGCTCTGCACATCTTCTAGGTGGAATTGTGTTGACCTTTTCTCCCCTCACAAAGAATGAAATTTGAGCTCTTTAAGCTCTAATACCACTTGATACAGATCCCCCCTTCTCTCCTCGGGGCTGCTCAACCTCCCGACCACTTGATACGTATCCTTCTCCTGGCCGCTTCAACCTCCGATCAAGTATCTTTAACTATTTCTGAGTTGGATTAGCTCCGAGAGCTTACCGTCTCACCCTAAATCAAACATGTGTCCTTCACATCAGAAGAGATATCGCATGGTACCCACTGGGCACCTTCCTGCTGCTTCAGCCGTATTAATTAGATCTTTTGAATTATCCTCTTCACATATGACCGGCTATGATCCGGCTTTCTAAACTCGAAGGTTCTCGGGATTTCTGGGTCATATTTTTGATAACAAATACAACATCTTTTCATCTAACCTCTAAATCAGCGAACTCACTTGGGAAGATCGACGGTTCTTGTCTGTCCCACAACTAATTGTTAGAATATAAAAGATTATGCTTGTTTTACCATTGATACCTCATTACCTGAACTACGTGCCGGGGTTTCCCTGCTACCTTAACCTTTGACTAGAATTCCTCCAAGTAAACCCTAGGATAGATAGCCAACAAAGAGTAGCACATCAATCCCTCAAGGATAGTGCATCAACAAAGACTGATAAGATGTTCCAAACTCCTAGCCAAGAGATATCCAAGCTAATATTGAAACTAGATGCTGCTGCACCTGCACCTGCAAACCCTCCTCCAAACTCACAGATTGATCAAGAATCAGTAGCAGCACTGGACCCGGGAAAAATTGCACCGAGATGTGATTAAATGAGAACCTACTCAGATGAGTAGTAATCCCGGCCAGCTTTGTTAAATGACTTTCCTCGGTATGTGTCTATTCAAAGATATTATTATTATTTATAATGACTTCTTCTCGAGGCCAATAGCCCAATATAAATTATCTTCTTGAGTCGCATTAAGGCTTCTAGGTTATTAGCCAATCCATTAGGGTTTCTCTTCCTTCCCTGAGTCTTCTATTCTCTTCAGGTTCACAAATGGGGGTAAATACTCCCCGCTAGCCTACCATAATATTAACACTCCTAGCTAGAGAGGTATTTACGTGTACGGACTTGAGCACAAAACATACCATTTACCCTCGGTAGCATCAACGTAGTCATCTAGACTATTTCATGATCAGATTATGAGCATCACCATCACCATCAACTCAGATATCTCTCAAACCATACTTCATATAAGTAGTTAGATATGATGTTGATAAGTCACTCTACCATGGAGTGATACAGAGAGGAAAGTTTCCCAATCAAGTTTTCCGTTGAAAATTCTTTTGTTCATCATTCATCCTCAATGATCATCTCCAATAATTTGTTGATAGTCTTCATGAAATTAGAATAAGATAGAACACACCGTCTATTCATAGTAGTACACAACTACAATCCAGTTGTTAACTACCACATCAAGTAACACACAAGTGCCTGATCAACAACGATAGTTATGTAGCAAAGGAGACACATTCACTACAAGAGTCCTCATCTACCGCCATATAGTCTTCATAACAAACATCCAGTAGCATCCCTATAGAAACAATGCTATGATAAAATTGTATCATCTGCCAATATTTCACTCACGTCTACGAGATCCTCGAAGAATGTCTGCCACCACAAGAGTATTCATCTACATAGAAACAATGTTATCATAAAATGAATCAACTGGGACAATCTTTCACTCACTGCCTCGGAGATTTGAGAGTGTTTTCCTCAAGATAGAATAACAATGATCATTCAAGCAATCTTTCACTTCACATTCAGAAGTCTAAAAGAATGTTCGCCTCAATATAGAATATCAACACTGGCTATTCCCCATTCTTCTCAACCAAGGAAGAGGGATTGCTTCTGATAAAACCTCGACCATTTCCCACCGGCCATTCTTCTTCCGACATCAAACAAAGTGTAACTTGGAGAGAAAGAGTCTTCCGCCGAGAATGCTTGACCATTCCTACTCCCCGGGCCATTCCTCCTGACACTAAACAAAGTGTAACCCGAGGGAATGAGTCTCTAAGGAATGACTATCCCGGACTATTCCCCACCCTCGGGCCATTCTTCCGACACTAAACAAAGTGTAACCTTAGAAGAATGAGTTCGCCGAGGAATAATCGTCTCCTAATTGTTGAGCCCGACTACTCCTCACCCTAGGCTATCTTTCCTCGACACCAAACAAGGTGTAACCTGAGAGAATGAGTCTCGCCGAGGAGTAATCAGAGCAGACCATTTTCCCACCCTGGGCCATTCTTTGACACTAAACAAAGTGTATCTCGGAAAGAATGAATCGCCTTCGAGAATGTCTATCTCAGATCAACCTCCAAAACGATCTATTTCTTCAAATCGCCACAATCGGTGGAACTGAAAGAATGACTGCCTGGTGAAGAATACCATTCTACTTGATCACTACACGGAGGACTACCAAGAAGAATGATTGTCCTAGACCACTTCCATAAATGGGAAGTCGTTGTCAATGATACATCAAAAATCATACTAACTCCCATGTTAACCACAATGGAAGCCACTGTCTCATTATAAATTCAATCCACTTTCCTAACGTGAAAGCATCCGGTCCAATCTGGACTTTACAAAGATAAATTCTCCCTCCTAACCGGAGAGTTATTTCAATCACAAAAATAAATGTTTAAGTGCATCTTCTTCTAGCTTGGAGAGTCTTCCCTTCCGCTAGTAGAGTTATTTCCACGAGTTTCAGCTTGAGTATGCAAGTTCTTTTCATCTTGAATATGGGCTTTACCAAAAATTTTGCTTATCCACTATCTGTGGAGATATGTATTGGAGAATCACTTTCTCCTTTTCTCGACTTCATCATGGATAATGTAATGTTTGTATCAGAAGTCCGAACACTTTGAAGGTCAGATCTACAAGAGTATATCATAGTTGGAGAACCGAACATATCCATGTGGTATTTCTTCTATCATCATGAGATCTCATCTTCTGAGTAATCATATTGATACAATATCTTGTTATATGAAATATTCACCACGCTTCTGTGGTGCACTAGAGGTTCTCCACCAAGTTGTCTTCTTCTTATCTCAAGATACAGTGTCTCTTTCTCGTATGCTTCAAAGTCTTGAGATTGCTCTCAGAGCTTCTTTATTCAATTTCTAGAGAACATTCTTTGCATTCCTCCGACGTAGGACTCGGATTTATGGATGTTAAGTGGATAATATAATGACTTATATAGAGATAAGTCTGTGTACTGGAACAATCAATCATCATAGTCTTCTCCTCCATCCGGGAGAACCTCTCGTTCTATATCTCACAATGCTTTAATTCATAAGTCTTATATACACTGTTCTTCATCATGACTTTCTTCCAGCTTGATTTTCGCTCTTTAGTTAGTTCATATTAGCTCGGTAATCTTGTGACTTGATACAATGACCGGTTGTTCTTACTTCTCTTTCTGAAATCTTCATGTTCTTTTTTTTTTTAGTTCTTAGGTTCATGGAGTTGAGATTCCATGTCCTAGATTCCAATTCTTACCTTCATCATTAGTTCACGGATCTCGATGTACAACTAGGAATACTTTAAGGCTTCTCTTCGAAAGGCTTTGTATGGTTGAGATGAACATGTACTGCCTTTCATGACAAGCAGCTCATGGATATATACATTTCATCGTTTTCAATGGATCATAGGATTAGCTTCTCCTAATCCTTGCTTCATGTAAGAGTGCATATAACCGCCTCCCTTCATTCTGACTGCTTATGTCTCCATCCTTATTGTCTCTTCTACAATATATAATAGAGTCCATGCTTCCATATGCAACCTTATTATAATTGGATTTCTTTGTCTTAACAAAGTCCACACTTCCGTCCTATTGTCTTCTGCAAAACATCATAAGTCTTTTCTCCAATTTCTCTTGATGTCTCACTTCTAAGTCTCTTCATGATTGATTCATCTTATCTGCAAAGAGCTTCCACATGATTTGTATTTCATCCTTTTCATATGCATATCTAATGACATTCATCCTTGTCTTGTTGTTCTTTTCATAGTAGATAGTCCTTCTTGGAACACATTATCTTCAAGAGATAGATATACAAGATATGTATTGTGAGACGATGCAAGCAAGATATACCAAGAGAATAAGAAGAGTGTTGTTACCTTTAGTAGAAGAAGCTTCTTCCTGCCTAGTCTTCTTAGTAGGTTCCTTTTCTTCCTCGACAATCGATGCTTCGTATTTCTTCTTCCTTTTATTTAGCTCGAGACATTGATTCCTATAGTGACCAGATTGGACAGTTGAAGCGTTGTATTTTTGAAATGTCTTTCTTGATTTGGCTTCCTCCTGAACCAAACTTCCTTTGTTCCCCGGTTCTTGAATCTTGTCAGGAAGGCTTGATCATCGCATTTCTTTTGGGGTTTCTCTTTGCATTGATCCTTAATTCTTTCTTGAGCACAACAAGTTCAAAGTTCTTCAAATGTCGGGTACTCCTTTCCTTGTGTTCATGCTTATGGCAAATGCACCACATGTCTTGGGAAGACCATTGAGTACTATGTTCACCAATTCCTTTTCTCAAGTGATCTCTTCAATATCTTGTAGTTGACTTAGTCAGAGATCCTTACAAGTAGGATGTTATGCTATCATCATCATTCATCTTCATGTCACGAAGATCATTCTTAGACTCATAACTTGTCCAATGTTTTTGATCGAGAAGAGATTTGTTAGGGCATCATACACTTTCTTCTGATGAGTCAAGATGGGAGATGTAGGGTATCAAGTGGTATTTATGGAATCCACCATGATACTAGCGGCATTGATGTCAACGCCTTTGAACTTCTCCATAGTCGCAACGTTTTGCAGTTCCTTCTTCTCCTTCAAACTCGCTTCACGATCTTCCTTTCATAATGTCCAACACTTTATTCTTAGCAAGGATGAGGTCAATCCTTGTCTTCCATGCTCAAGTTAGAAGTTCATCTAACTTGTTCTCGTGATTATAGAGTTCATCATGGCTTTTGCTTGACTTGGTCAAACTCAGATTTGACCGTAAATCCAAACTTCACGCCTTGGCCTTCTAAGTGTACCTGTGAGATGCAATCGTCTAGGGTGCACGACATATCCGAGATTAGGTCAATCTCTCCACTTAAGGTGCCTTGATAAGAGGTTTAGGTTTCAAGAATCGCTTCGGAGAACTCCTAGTTTAATGTTTCGAAACTACTCGCTAGTAACCCTAATGACAGTTCCTCAACGAAGCTCAATATCTAGCGCTATGTTTCCTTCCAAATGCTTTTAGGTTGACTCATGGGGTGTGGGCCCATAACCTGCTAGGAATATAAAAAGATGGTGTGCTCGTTTTACCATTGACGATACTGGCTACCCAACCACAAGCCGAAGCCTGCCTCCGAGCACGTTAACCTTGAATGAGAATTCCTCCGAAGCAAACCCTAGGCTAGATAGCCAACAAAGAGAAGTGCATCTCTCCCCAAGGATAGCGAGATCACAAAACACCCCATCGATGTTCCAAACCCTAGCCAAGAGATATCCAAGCCAATACTAAAATTAGTTGTTGTTGCAGCTAAACCTGCAGTCCTCCTCCAAACTCCTCATACACTGCATCAAGAATCGGCAAGGCGCACTAATTGTAGAAAATCATAGCCTCGAGATGTGACAAATGAGAATCACTTATTTATAGTAATCCCTAGTTTGTTAAATGATTTCCTTTTCCGGTATAAAGGTCTGTTTCAAGATATTATTATTATTATTTATGTCCACTTCTCTTGGAGGCTAATAGGCCCAATATAACACCATTATCTTCTTGTTTCCATGTTTCTTTAGGGTTATTAGCCAATTCATTAGGTTTCTTCTTGCTTCCCAGTCTCTATTCGCCACGTTCACGTCGCAAGTAAATACCTCCCCGCTAACTACCATAATATTAACACTAATGAATGTGACCCATTCGGACTCCGACCTTCGAGAGTTCGGAGCGTCTCAACACCTTTTCCCCCGAAATAACATTTCCATGAAGTTGTGGATCAAGTTCCACGTGTCCTTCTCCAATGGACGGTTTCGATGGGGTTCGATGCTTCAACCTTTAGGACTTCTCATGCCTTCACCTCTCAAGCTTTCCTGTTCTTTCTCATTTAACACATGGATATTTTCCACTGTCCTCCTCGATCCAACGATCCATCAACTTTGGGTCTGACTTAAGATTACACCTCACTCCACTCAAATCCCTCCAAAGCTCTATCTCCCGGAACTTCCAAATTTCTTCCATGTGTCCTCGCGACAACCAACGGCTAGGATTCGCTTCGCTCTTCGTGACTTCAAGGATATCCAATCGTTAAACACTTGGAAACCATTGAACCATGAAATGTCATGACTCCAGCGGCTAACCACCATGAAACTATTCATATCTAATCAGTTTAAACTAATTTCGCCTCTCCTCGGACGGTCTTTGTTGATTCACTTAAAATTCAAAGGGCCTTCCTTTGAATAATTTTCCCACTATCTCTTCTAATATTAGCTCTCCTTCAAACCTTTTACTCCTCTTAGGAGTGTTTCTTTGACACTTAGTTGAATTTTGGGCATGTGCACACCTTGCAAAAAAACTTCCTCTTCTTAAGGTAAACTTATGTTACTCATCCTAATATTCTAAGTCAAAAGACTTTGTCAACTTACTCCTTGCGTGACAATGGTTCAACGCTATCTCTATGAGCTGAAATGAAATAGACTCGGCTTGACTACACCTTCATGGGACACCTGCACTCTTTGCATAGGCTCTGTAGTTTAAACAATTGAAACTTATTTAAATCTTCAATGATTCATACATTCAACAATGGAATCCATGCATTCACATGAAAACATGAAATAAGAGAGAACAAAATGTAAACATAAATCCTACCATTCACTCAAATAGACAAGCAATAGAGACACATGCATTTGGGTGAATATTTCTCTATTATATTCATCTAAATGTATCTAAGCTATAACAACATTCAACAACTTCTAATTAAATTTCAACAACAACACTACTCAACTAATTCGTAGCTACCATCATGTTCAATAGCCTCATTTGGGCATACAACACCTCTACTTATACCCGAGGGCTCCTAGGGTTCCCTCCCACTACCTCTCATATCCAAGTAAAAACTAACTCCCACTTAAGCACCATTACATTAAAGTTCATGAGTAAAACTCTCAGATCTCACACGATTTTTTCAGCTTCTAAGCGTTTTGATCTTTTTTTAATCACCCATTCAGAATGATTTGTAGGAAACGCCAGTTTTCAGAATCTCAACAACAATTCAAAGGCACGCCAAGGCACTGAGTTGTTTCTCCACATGTGTTTTGTTGATGATGCTCATGCATTGAGGAAGCACATAAAAGTATAAATAAGAGGCAATGGTCTCATTTCAATTACACTTGAACATATTGAATATCAAAAAGTGATGGAGGTAACCAAAGGATATCTATGAATTTTTTGAGGGAAGGTGAAATAAAGAAGGTCAAATTCAAGGGAGAGGATAAATTTTGATGATGCTTTCTGGTTGCATGTTATTTACAGGCCATCTCACCATTTTCACAATAACTTTTTCTAGAATGATTCGGACTACCTAAAATATGGACATCGTTGAGGAAACATATCCAATTAGTTGTGATAAAAATTCCATCTTGTGGGTTGTTGTATTTGTAGAGTTACACTGCGGAAAAATAGGTTTTGTGGCTAGTCTGAAACTAGTCTAAAACATGTTTCGTGTAAAACGCCATAACTTCTTCATAACATATCCAAAATTCAAGAAGACCAAATTTATTGGTTAGATTACAATGTTTATCATCTTTCATACCATTTTCAGACCATACAACAAATATTCCGTGTGGGCACTCTCTACAATTCTCTAGAATAAGCCATAATCCAACAAGGTATGCCATTTTTCTATAACCTTTTATGAGAGGTTCCATGTTGAAAACCTCGAGGAATTGCATAAAATACATTGAATAAAAATTGTGTACTATTTTCATATATTATTCATTACAGATACGCTATGATTATTTCAGTTAGGTTGTTGACTAATCCAAAATTAGTCATGTGAGACTAAAGTAAAGTCTGATGAAAATGCTAGAAGTCTCTTTGTTGTTAAAGTATGAAGGTTTATAGTGTATGTGATCATATACACCAAGTTTATTATAGAGTTACAACCGATTTGGATGATGAAATTGATGAGGGCTTTTGGTTGAGGTACACAAGTTAAGTACATGGTTGAGACAAGTAGTTGATGATGTTGGTACATATTCACATGAGTCATACTTGATGAGTATAGTTGATGCATGATTGATACATACTCTGGTACATGGTTGAGGAACTTGTTAGTAGTATTGTTGACACATGGTTTATGGATGATGTAGCATACTTGTCTTGGTATATTATTAGAAGCACATATTGATCTTTATGATGCTTGCAGGAGTTGTTGTGTTATGCTTTGTTGATGGCACATCTTGGCAGGATATCAGGTATATGGTTGAGATTTTTCTTGGTGGTTGATCTTGGTGAGGAGATATTATTTGGTTGATAATATTGATGAGACAGCGTTGTTGTGATAGGTTGTTTGGACAAATTATTGTGACAAGTTATTTGTAATGTGCTTGGTGCATGGTTGATGCATTTGTTTATGGTACATGTTGATTACTTGTTGAGGTATAGGTTGATGTATAGTACATATTGGCACATGTTATTAGTACAAGTTGTTACAGCTGTTTGCGTGCTGGATTGGCACAGTTTACAATAGTATATCTCATAGTGATAGTGTGACGCTGGTTCTATCATTCTACTTATATTTCAAGGCGACTAGACGGGTAAGACCAAAGGTTGTAGCCGAGAACATAGGGGTTGGAGCCTCCTTTGGTTGTAGCCGAGAATTGGGGAGTTGAGCTTCCCTCGTGTTGTAGCCCGAGAAACTAGGGGTTGGAGCCTCCTTCCAAATAGCTAGAAAAAAGTTGGTGCTTCCAATGAATGTAATTTTAAAGAAATATAAGAAAAATCATTTTGTGGTTTTCCCTTTGGGTTTCCACGTAAAACACCGTGTACCGTGGTATGTGTATGATTTCTCATTTGTTCATTGTTTATTTACTCAAGAAATGACTGGATGATAATGCTACATTGATATAACACTTGTATTTTTATGGTTAAAAATGATATTATTTCTCTATTATTGATTCAACCCCCTCTAATCCAACAAATATGAGGTAGAAATGAAGGGTTGATGGAAAAAGTCTCAGAGCTTCAAAAAAACCCTATTTTCCGAGGTGTGTACACGGGTTGTAGTGGGAGGAAGGCGGTACATATGTGGGCTTCATGGGGCAAGGCACGCATATTGCCATAGATTTAGAAGGGAAAGCCAATGCATACAATGAAAGGTCGTGAGAACTTGAGTATATGTGGGTGCGAGTTCCCTAAAGTCTAAAAGAAAGTTCCCAGGAAAGTCTACAGTGATCGACACAAATATACTTCCATTCTACAGCTTCAAAAGGTATGTCATATTCTTATTTGTAGTTGGATATTGTTGTCTATATGAGATATGGTTATGGAGATTAAGGATTGGCCCTAGAGATGTTGTTGGTTGAATGACACTTACTATATGAGATATATCTACATAAAAAAAGTGTTGGTATGTCTGGTATTTATCATTGGTACATCTTTTTGGTTTGAGTGTTGAGGCATATCTTATATTTCTTGGTACATGGCTGAGGTTTTGTACATGGTTGAGGGATTTTGTTTGAGATGTGTTGTTGAAGTTTTTGGTTTAGTTTGAGGCTGCATATCAAGAAGGGTGTGATGTCTAGTCCATGAGTGGTTTATTGCACATGATTATGGTTATATGCACATGTATGACACATGACTCAAGAGACATGTATGCACATGGTTCGAGGGATATTCTTGTGATATTGAGTATCAGATCTATGTTATCGGCCATTCTATTGAGGAGATTGCTGGTATAGGTTGTTGGTATATGATTGGTACATGCTTGTCACATTGTTAGAGGCATTTGTTGGTAATCTTGTTGGAGAAATTTGTGAAGTATTGTTGGCACATGGTTTTATGGATGATGTGGCATATATGACTTGGTATACTTTTAGAAGCACATCTTTATTTTGGTACATCTTGCTGATGTTTGTAAGTAGTCTCATGATGGACATCTTGGTGATATTGTGAAAATGGTTGAAATTTGTCTTGGTTATTGATCTTGGTGAGTAGATCCGATTTGGTTGATGAGATTGATGCGACAAGTTGTTGCACAAGTTGTGTTGAGAATAGCTGAGGCCTCTATGTTGGTACATACTTTTTATACATTTTGGTGCATGGTTGATGGAAATTTTTATAGTACAGGTTGATTAAAGGTTGATGCATGATTGATGCATGGTACAAGTTGATTACAGGTTGTTATAGGTTGGTTACAGGTTGTTGTTATAGTTTTGTACAAGTTTATAGTGGTATATTTCACAATGAATGGTGGTAGTGGTTTCATCATTTATTTGACATTTGTATTTCAGGGAGGTTTGACGGGGCAATGAAAGGGATTGTGGCCTCCTTTCAGTTTGTGTGGGAGAATAAGGGAGTTGGAGCTCTTCAAGTTGGAGCCCGAGAACTAGGTGGTTAGAAATGAGAACCCAGAGGGTTATATCCTCCTTCTAGTTGAGCCATAGAATTAGGAGTTGGAGCTTCCTTTAAGATTGATCCCCGAGAAACTAGGGGAGTTGGAGCCTCCTTCCGCCTAAGCCAGAGAATTGGAAGTTGGTGCTTCCTTGAATGTACATGGACATATAAGAAAACATTATGTGGTTTTCTCCCCGTGATTGGGTTTCAATGTAAATATTGGTGTGCACTGTATTGTGGATGTATTTATTATTGTTCATTATGCTCGATGGATGTTAACTTTTATGATGCAATAATATATTGATGATGAACTGATGAACATTGTTGAACAAGTTGAAATAATAAACATTGTGGTTTAAAGGATTAATAAGTGGTATACATTTCTCATTATTGATTCACTCTCCCTCTCATTAATCCAACAATTGGTAATAGATAAGTACCTTCAAGAAAACAATTTAACCACTTGAATGAGATCATGGAATACATTGAGAATGGAGTACCAACGCTTGATGGTCATCGTGAGTGGTCTAGATTATGAGATATGGAGCGGAAGGACATAAGTATTTTTATAGTCAAGTAAGAACCAACATCAATATAGCATAGAAAACCTCAAGAAGAGTACTCAACGCTTCTTGAAAAAGAGATAATATCGTATAATAAGTTCTTTAGAGGGGCAACCTTCCTTTTTACTCCCACTTAAATGTTCAAGTACAAGATGATTCAAATGAAATGTCTCCTTGGTATATATAGAGACTAGGACGTATAATTACAAACAATGGCCTAAATCCGACATAAACAAAATAACATTACCAATCTAAATCACAACTAATGGCCCAGTTTCCACATAAATAAAATAATATTACTAATCTAATATGCCCCAATTAAGTGGTAATGAGCTACTATTAGGCTTAACATGCCCCTCCCTTGAGACAAGTGTTGTCCAACGCTTGAGTAACTCGATGCTTCAGATGAAAAACTCATCTTTCCCAAGTGGAATCTTCACCGTAGTTTCCTCCATTTAATGAGATACTCAAATGGATCGACTCCTTAGTTGGTGAATTCTTATGTCATTGATGGCTTCGGGATCCAATATCATTTTTCCTTTCTCGCCGCTCGCAATATAGTTTGAACTGTGATCTTGTCGCCTGTAACCTTTTTAAGCATGAAACATGAAAAACCGGGTGTACTCGCGAAGACGCAGTACCAATTTGTATGCCATAGTACCAATCTTTGCAACACCTTATATGGGCCATAGTACTTTGGTGATAATTCTATTATCCTTCTTGGCTTGCTTGAGGGACATCTATTTGTATGGTTGTAGTCTTAAAAATACCCAATCCCCATACTTCTAAAACTTCTTTCACTACGATGTTGATCTCGCTTTGTTGTTTCATGCGATTTTGTGCCATGGTCGTTGTCCTTTAAGATTTGGAGAACTTGTTGTTGATTCTCGCATGCGATCTTCCACTGCTTGAACTTTTAGATTTTTCTTTAGAGAAGAAGTGATGGAAGGAGGGTGGTATCCATAAAGTGCCATAAATGGTGTCATTTTTTGTTACAAAGTAGAAAGAAGTGTTATACCACCATTCTCGCCAAGGGTAACCATTTGAACCATTGTGTTGCTTATCAGAGACAAAGCAACGGCTGGTATCCTTTCTAGACATTTGTCACTATCTCGCTTTGTCCATCGATTGAGGATGATAAGATGAGCTATGAGCCAATTGAGTACCCAAACAAGAAAAATAATTCTCGTCTAAAAGTGTCTAGTGAAGATGGGATCTCATCACTTACACAACAATCTTTGGGTCGCCATAAAGCTTGAACTGCCTCCATGAATGCAAGCTGGCTAATCGTACTAGCTTTTAAGGGATGTGAGAGTGCACAAAGTGTGCATACTTGTCAATCTATCAACAATCACCATGATGACACTCTTCTTCCGCCGGACTTTGGTAACCCTGCGATGAAATCCATGAAACCTCCTCCCAAATAAGGACTTGGGATGGATAATGGTTGTAAAAGACCCTGGTCTTGACTAGAGCCACCTTATTTTGTTATGTTGGAAAACCAAACACTCGGCCACAAACCTTTGAACATCGGGCCATACATCCCAAAAAAAATCCTGACTCTAAGTGGTAGGTTTTCGCAATCCCTAGTGCCTCCTACTGGAGATGTGTGTAGTTCCAATAGCACCTTTGTTTGAGTTGGGAGTTCTTACATAAATATAGTTTTATCTTTTGTACCATAGTGAATCATTTTTCCATGTAATGCATTATCCATGCACCCTAATCCTGCTGCAGCCTTCAAATGAGAGTCCACACTTTTTCGCCATTCTTCCATTCATCCTTGCTTCTATTATCCAATCGCTGTGATTAGATAGCAATGTATAAAGGGCCTCAACATCTTCATCCTTTCTTGAGAGTGCATCCGCTCTGCCACAAGATTTTGCTTCCCCTTTTATAGGACGATTTCAAAATCATAACCCAAGATCTTGGTTACCCATTTTTGTTAATCTTCTAAAGATAGTCTTTTTGTTCCAAGTAGCATTTAAGACTATCATGATCTGCTTTTGGACTTAAAGTGCCTACTTATTAGGTAAGGACGCCATTTCTTCAATGGATGTAGTATTGCTTAATACTCTTCATAAATGGTTTTGTGTAAGTCTCTTTCCTTGATTGGTCGTGACTTTCAAAAGCCGTGGCCTTCCTTTCTGCATTAGGACTACATCAATTCCATTTCCTAGGCATCACATCTCCACAATAAAGGTTTTGTGAAGTCCGGAGTGGTCAAGACAGGAGTCAGAGCCACGCTTCTTGGTTGTTCAAAAGTTTAGTTGCCTCCGAGTCCATGAAAATGCATCCTTCTTAGTTAGTGCCGCTAGAGGTGCCGCTATTCTCCATAGTTCCGAACAAAATTGACAGGTTACTACTGCAAGTAACCTGTCAAACCCAAAATCCTCTAAGATTTTTAATGTTTTGGGAATCGTACCAAATTCATCATGGCTCCTTAATCTGTTAGTTCACCTGACACCTTCATGAGATACAATATGACCCAAATACTGCCTCCTTTTACTCCAAAGAAACATTTGGATGGTTTGGCATATAGTTGTTGCTCCTTTAGTAGTTGTAGCACCTTGTCAACATGTTGCATGATCCTCCTAAGACTTGCTATAGATTGCATATCATCAAAAAATACTAATACCAATTTTCGAAGGAAGGGCTTGGAAATGGAATCATCAACCCTTTGAATGTGGAAGGTGCATTTGTAAGGCCAAAGGCATGACCAAAAATTCCATGAGTTCGAATGCGCTTGGATATCTTCTTCCTTCATTTCCGACTGATGATAATTAACGGAGATCCAATTTTGTGAAATAGATTGCTCCATGTAGTTCATTCAACAATTCATCAATCATCGAATGGGAAACTTATCTAATAGTGATCTTGTTGGAGCTCTATAACTGACACATACGCCATGAGCTATCTTTCTTGAATACCACACACCGGTGCAGAAAGTAAGAACTTTATTAGGCTCCAATGATGTCAGCCTAACATTTCTTCAACCATGCTTCTAATTTCACTTTTCGGCATAAGGGTATCTAGATATTCGATGTTAAGAGGAACACACCCCAGAATTAGGTGAATTTCATGATCATGATTCGAGTTGGTGGACCTTTTGGGAATATTCTTTCAAATACTTTGGAATGCTTATCAATGATCCTTTGGAGATCTTGAGGAACAGATAGTCAGATGTTTCGGTATCTTGTGAGCATATTTGTGCAATAACGCTTTGATGCCCTTTTTTTCAATAACTCTGTCATGCCATTAGAGCTTATCACCTTACCGGCTTCCCTTCAGATACCTCTCAACTCAATTTCTTTTCTCCAATAAAAATTTCATGAAAAGTTCTTGAAAATTAAAAGCCACCAAGTTCCTAATGATTGTAACCATTGGATTCCTAGTACAACATTCCACTACCCATGGGTATAGCAATCATTGACTATTCATTATGCATATTCTTATAGTAAGATTGATCTTATTGCATTTTCCAGCAATTGATAGTTCCTCCATCCGCAACCATTACTTGAAACTCCGGGCGCCGATATACAAAGCAATTGAGATCTTTGGCTATTTTACAAAGGAATGAAATTATGAGAATCGCTAATCAATTAGACTATTACCTTTTTTCTTTGATGTATCCTTCGATCTTGAGGGTTTGAGAGTGCTAATCAAACAATGCATTACATGATATCGCTAGAGTTAACTCTTTTCAGAATTTTAAATTGTTTCTAATGCCATCTTGAGATGGTTCTTGTTCTTGTTCTTCTTCCTCTTCACAATCTATGTAGAATAATTTCTTCTCACCACACTTATGTCCCTCATCGCATTTGCTGTCACAATTAAAGCATAAACTCTTTGCTTTTTCTTTTTCCTCCAATTGTTGAGGTGTCAACCTTGTAGGTTGATGTGTTTAGGAGAAGGAGAATTGTTGTCTCTATAGATGTCAGGATTGGTCCTTAGTAGCCATAAAGCATATTTTACTTTCAACATTTCTTTGCCACCTTAAATGCATTTCCTTCCACGATTTAGTTCCTGTGCTTAACCTCATGTTGAAATGTTATCTTTTAAAGTTCCTTGGTGAATACATCAATCAAGTGCCTATCTGGAATATTTGCTACTTTCATATCTCAATCTTTTTGGAAGCTTAAATGTGCTCTTTAACTCGAACCCTTTGCTTCGAGATTATCAACTTACAAAGAAGGTATTGCTCCTTGTATCCTCAGTGTGATATCATTTCTTCCGGTGGAACATTGTCCAAGTGACGAAAGGATTTACAGAACAAAGCCATCGATACCAAACAAATTGATTAGGTTCTTAAATATAAAGAAGCACTGCAGGACTTTTGTATGTGGTACATTATGGAGACCAAAGAATTATTCCATCCTATGTATCCATGTGATTGGGTCCCTGCCACCAAACTTCCTCATGTCAATCTTAAGAACATGGTTGGTATTCAAACCAAAGTTGGAGTTTCCATTCTTGATTCACCTTCCTAGTCCACGCCATGAATTTCATGGGATGCATTTCACTTTCGAGTGTCTTCTGTTCTTAAATTTTTCAATACTTCCATGATCTCCTCTTTTAAACCATCTTATCTTAGTGAGTCCAACTTAGATTCATTGAATCCATCTTAGTTTCCATTGAATACATCTTATTTTCCATTGAATCCATCAACTTAAGCTTCCATTAATGTATCTTAGTATCCCACTTGGATTCCATTGAATCCATCTAGTATCCAACTTGGATTCCATTGAACTCATCTTAGCTTGTAGTTCATTTGAGGTCCCTACGCATTTCTTCCACCTTCATCAAGAGTCCAAGTAGATTTTCTGGAGGCTTACGGTAGAAGTTCCCTTTTGGCGTGCTGGCCAAGTATCACTTTTGAACCTTGGATTTTGAGGTGGTTCTCATAGACACATTTCTTCTGTTGTATCTCCCAATTTTGGACCTTCTGGTGATGAAACTTTATCTTATGTATTTCTGATATGTCTTCAATTCCACAGGTCTGACAAAAATTTGATGTGCCAAGTGGAATTTAGGCTAACTTCCCCACAACTTGCTGATTTTTGTCCTTCCAGAGACTTCACTTGTATAGTGTGCCCCAGACACAATAATTGATATCAAATTCTGAACTCGCACTCAAAGTACTACCAACTGTCATCCACAACCAGTCCCACTAATTTGGATACTCCAGCAAGAAGTTATGCTTGTTTTACCTAGAACACCTTCTTGAGACTAACAATAGGACTAAATAGATCTCCTATCTTACACAGGGTGTATCACAACCAAGATGACCCAGAAGCTTAAAATTTTTTCCACAGATAATATGCTACTTGCAATTTTCTCCGATTGTGGTCTGAACGTTACAGAAAAGTTTTTATAGCAAAAATCTCTTATTAAATGACTCCTATTTCCTCAGGATGATTCCAGAACTCATATTGTACCGGCTGTATCTCCGAAAGTATAATGTCTCTCAGGAGCTGGAAGTTTGAACACAACGTACCTGATCCGTCTTCTAAAAACCCTTTAAGCCGCTCCTCCTGAAACGTTGTAGAAAAAAGTTATATAAAAATTCCACCTGTAAGTTCAGATGGAGAAAGCGAAACCCCAAGACCTTTGAGCTCGATACTATGTTAAGAACCAAACATCAATATAGCATAGAAAAAATCAAGAAGAGTACTCAATGCCTTGAAAAAGAGATAATATCAGATAATAAGCTCTTCTAGGGTCAACCTCCTTTTACCCACTCCTCAAATGTTCAAGTACAAGATGATTCAAATGAAAATGTCTCCTTTGGTATATAGGAGACTAGGAGGTTTTAATGGCCTAAAATACACATAAATGTTCAACATTACTAATATAAATCACAACTAATGGCCTAAAAGCTCTATAACAAAATAACATTACTAATCTAATATGCCCTCACTATGGTAATGAGCCAATATTAGGGCTTTTACATAGGCACAAGTAGCGATATTTGAAATCATTACAGGATATGATAGTTCAAAAGGGTATATTGCAGCCAAGAAGGAACTTAAGAACTAAATAAAAAATTGCAATGGATTTCATTTTGGAAGACTATATGATTAAGTAAAGGACAAAGTGGGTAAATTTTCGAATATCTCAAAGAACTTTTGGATAAGTTATATTAACATGATATCTATCTTTCTCCCATCATAGAGTCATAGAATGCCAAAGAAGATGCAGTACGTAACAAGAGAAAGATGTTCATCATGTCCATTGTGATTCAAGAAGAATAAGAGTAAGAAATTAACATAAGTATGTTTTTCTTCTTTAAATGTGAAAAAGGAGGACATATTGAATTTGAATGCCAATATTTGAAAATTGAAAGTGATGAGATAGAAAAGAAAAATGAAGTAGTATATAGTCAATGAGAAAGATAACTTGAAGAAGAAATCATCACCTTGAAGATCCAACTTGAAGAAGCAAGAAGAACAAAACAAGTAATGAAGATCCATATGAAGAATAAAGAAGAATATGTTGAGAAGATTTAAGAAGAAGTTTTTATGTTAAGAATAAAAGTTGTCAAGGTCAACAAAAATATTGAAGAAGCATCCACATCATCAAGAAAGATAGTTGAAGAGAAATTTCACAAGTCATCAGAAGGGAAAAGTGAAGAGAATCCCAAGAGTTATGCATAATTCATCAAAGGATCTATAAAGAAGGAAGAATGCAACTCTAAAAGAAGAATATTCCAAAAGGATAGAAGACCTAAGAAGAAGACTACATAAGAGACGGATATCAAATAATACCCTCCACTTCGTGACAACCAAGAAAAATTCACTCATAATCATATCAATGGAAGAGAATATCGGATCAACCAAAGCATAAAGTTTTCAGAAATCTCAAGACCAAAGAAGATCATTCCACTCGTGTATGTAAATTCTTTATGTTCATTGTTTTATTTGTATTAACTTTTGACATAAGGTTGCGTGATAGCAAGTCTTATGAAATAAATGTTCAAGAAAGAAATACTTATATGGCCCCACATAATATTGAATGTTAGAAATTCCACAACTATGGTAATATAACTTGGAATTGTAGAAGCGTGACAGTGCCATCCAGAAATAAAGATACAGATATCATATATACTCAAATTTGGAAAAAGAAAAGAACAAGAAGAAGAGCAAGTGAATAAAGAACAAAATTTATAAATTACAAGACTTGCCATAGCATCAGAAAGACAAGGAAAGAAAAGAAGAAGAATAGGTTTCAAGAACCATATTGTTAGAATTTGCAATAGAGCGCAGATCATAATGAAAAGTAGGTAAAGAAATAACGGGTTCCAGAGATCATAGATTTTGTAGTAGTACCTATATTGAAAAGAAGAGTAGGTAAATATGAATAGGTTCAAGAGATTGTACTTTCAAGAATTATAGAGAAAGATCAATCCACAAGAAGAAAAGAAGAATTCAAAGTTCGAGGATGATGAATCTACAGACGAAGAGGATGATCATTCTGCATCATAGAAGGTATTATTCTAATCCATCCAACTTAGATACTCCCAAGATAATATGAATATTAGAAAGGGGGAGACTAAAAAGATTTAAATAGATCATAGAACCATCCTTCAAGAATCTTACATAGTTCGAGACACTCAAAGCAAATGGGCTAGATGAGAAGTACAAAACATCGTGATTGGTCGGGCTTGAAAATTACACATGCATAAGTCTATGATTATATTCATGCAGATGTATATTCAGTACAAGTTGTTCCAGATATGCAGAGTTTGGTTTATAAATAGATAAGACCAGTGGACATATTTGATAGTTGATGATCATTGCAACCTATGAAGACTTCATGATAGTACACTGATAGATGGGTCAACATTGTGGAAAATTGAGTAGAAGAGTCTTAGACAATATGGACAAAGATGGATTGGCAGGTTTGGACAGAGCATAAGACAGCAGATGAGAGCATGATTTCAAGAAATATTGGATTCATAGAGTGGTTTAGAGAATGGTTCAAAACTTGGTCCATATATTTTCTCAGAGATTGTTGGATGATTATGTCATATAATGATAAAGGAATACTTAAATCTTAAACTTTGAATGATTTTCATATATGTCATTTGATTACACAAAGAAACACCAATGGAAAATAACTCCTAAAGGAAGCAAGTACATGAAAACCTATACTGATCTACACAGAAACATGCAAAGAAGTCATCAGAGAGAGAGAGAGAGAGAGAGAGAGAGAGATTCAGAAAGGAATATTAGTAGCATACAGACATGGAGACACGCCCACAGGGGGAGCTATTATTTTAACCAGGATTGGTTAGAGTAGGTGCAATCTCATATCGAAAGGGGGAGTTAATCCTTTTTCAAAGGGAGAGAGATATTAATCAGAGGCATGTAGACAGGGGGAGAAACCCCAAGGAGAGTTCAGTAAGGGGATAAATCCCAAGGAGAGATACCCTTTTCCATTGATGTCAAAGGGGGAGAGATAGAAACATTGATGAGGAGTATGAGCATGAGTGTTTACATGACTGATTGTTTCCATCAATGTTGGTATTTCCATCAATGCATGTTGGCACAGGGGCAGACCCAGGGTTCAACGCTTAACAATGCACAAACAAAACCCCGACTACCGACCCTTTCGGAAATGCCTGCGAAGCAGGCGAGGTCTCACCCGAGGTAGGAACAAAGGGGGTTACATGATGTAGGTGTCTGTAACAGAGTTGGGACACATATTTGTGATAATAACACTTCACAGAGTACTTTAGTGACACTTAGAAGGTGAAATGCATTGGTTCCCTAACCTTAGTAACATTGCATAATATACCCAATGATAGATTGATGCAGTAACAATAAATATTAAGCACTTCAACCACTTAGCACATAGTGCAGAGTTAGATCTAGCATTCATTTATCTTTAACACAAGTAAAGCACTAAGCATCAACATATCTATGTATCATACATAATAATCAAAGAACTTAGCAGATTCATAACATAAACAACACAACACAAAGCAAACCAAAGACGCAAGATATACATGGTTCACCCCGGTGTGGGGCTACATCCACCAACCTCTTTTTTTTATTTATTATTTATTAATCTCTTACATTCAACGACTCCTATGCACTAAGCCACATAGTCGAGCTTCACACCAAACATGATATCTGTGCACTAAGCACCAGATCCTCCTTCCAAAACTAGGTCAAAGCATAGAGCCAACTCTCTATCAAGCATAGAGCCTTACACATAGACATTCCCTTGCACATAGCCAATCTAACTACTTTCACTTAGCCACTTCCCACTACTCAAAAAGGCCTTTGACTCCCTTTCTACAATATATTCTTACTTATTTATACTTTTTCGATCCCTTACAATAAGGCCTAATCATGGGTAAATCCCATGGGACAACATCCCATAACCCATTACAAAAACCCTAAAGAACCCCTTACTAGGTCCACATAGCCCGTAAAATAGGTGATATCTGCAATCTTAGCTCCGTTTGGGTGCTCCATCTTTGACCAGCATGTCGAAGTCCAAAAGTGGTCCAAACCTGACCAAGGTTTCCTCAAAACTTGGCCGAGGGCCAACAAGCCCCCAACACTCACCTGTGACTCGTCCTGAGTCACTCATGTCTGGGAAATGCTGCTTCGAAGGCCTCGAGCTTAACTCATGATGTCTCGACTTGCTACTTTGCCTAAGCCTCCTACTTAGTGAGCTCCTGGATTATCTGCTCTGTAACAGGCCCTTCCAGACGTTGTTCTACTGATGCAACCACTTGGTCCAATTGCGATCCCTGCCCATCAATCTCTTTGAACATCTGGTAGGCTTCCTCTTGCATAGGTTGTATCTTCTACGTGACTTCCATTACCTTGCCCTAAAGGGCAGTGATCTGTTGTTGCACTGCACGCTACTCCTGGGATCTCCTCATTCTTTCAACTGCGGTGAGAAGCTTCATCTGCACCTATATTGAAAATACATGATGTTGTGTCTCCTGTAACTGCGCTTCCAGCTTCCTTAGATTTGGATCCTCTGTGAGGCGTTCATATGTATATGTGCTTCTATCACTTATCTATTTTCATTCTGAGGTGAGGGATCTGATTCTTACAATTTTTTTATTAGCGGTCTCCTCCCTCTGGTCACGCACCTCTTGCGGGGTGCTCGGTACTGCTTGGGCCTCCAATTCTGTTATCCTCGCTTGAAGCTGCTAGATGGTCTCAACGAGCTTCACCACTTGAGCCTCGACTGACTCTTGTTCCTCCTGTGCCAAGCCTGGAACATAATGACATGCTTTACTCACTACCTCTTTGACTGCAACCCATTCTGTGAGTAACTACTCCTTTTCTATTTGTAGTTGGGATTTTTCCTCCTGGAGCATCGCCTGAAACTCTTCTCTCTCACTTTCATAGGAAGCTACACTATACCAAGTTACTCGTAATTGTTCTAAGGCTTCATATTTCTCTTGATTCAAGGCTTGTGTAGCCTTCTCCTTCTCTTCTTGGATTCTCTGAAGTCGATCTTTTGTCGCATTTGCAAGTCTTCTCAATTGGGTTGGTTCATCCCCTAATTCTGTAATCTGTGACGAGGAAGGTGCAGTAGGTACTGTGCGGACCAAACGAATAGCTTATTGTACTTCCTTTAGTTCCTTCTCGATCCTTCCATATAGGTATTCCTGCTTCGATCTTTATCTCTGCAAGATGTCCTCCATAGCTTCACGAACCAAACTGATATCATCCTCCATGAGCATTGCTTCTAAATGGGGCTTATTAGTGCACATCTTCTTCCTTGTTGAGGGTTTCTTTGGAAAAACCTTCCTCTTCTATGATGTCACTGTTCCAATAGGGTGGGTCTTCCGATGGTGTAGCTTCACCTCCACCTTGCTCATCCCCTCCTCCTTGTCCATCTGCTTTGTCTCCTCCTCCTCCTAGCAAGCTAGATCCATTTTATTCAGAGGCATTGTCCTCCTCATCAGTCTATATATCCTCAACTTATTCTTGCTTCTTCTTCTTCTTCTTCTTCTTCATCCCACTGGACTGTCTGACATGCTCAACTCGAGTGACCATGGTGCTTCCTATGGTGTCAGTTTCAGAGAGTTCTGCATCAGCGACAGGTACAAGGAACTCCTCCGGCAACTCCTTCGTAATCTGCTCCACGTCTTCACCTGTTAGCTTGTAGTATGACTATAACTCTTCCTTGTTCTCATCTCTATGCATAGTGATATAGATGAAATGTGGATCTGCATGAAACTTTACTATTGGTTTGTACTGGTGTAGGGTGAGCAGTGTCATGCGCGAAAATGACTCAATGGAAACCTTCAATTGTTGATAGTATGCATGAAACACAACATTGGACTACCACTGCTTCGTCATGTCATTGGTGTACCACAAGGTGGAAAACCTAGTGGCCAATGGCTCCGATGGTTCGATCTCCAGAAATGTGGCTCCTTCAGGCATTTCATTGACGAGGTAACTCGCACAGTTCATCTGCATGCCCTACACACATTTTCCTGTGAGGTCCACCACGAACCCGGTGACTAGTGTGGGGTGGTTCTTCCTTATGAGCTTTCCAGCTATGATTTGGAAAGCAAGGTGCATTGTTCCATCCTGTATAGAGGCTACCTTGTAACCTCACTTTCCTTTTTCGACTTCGCCGTAAGATTCCTTGATGCGGTATGCCAGGGAGCAGTATGAGGCCTTCCCTAGATAAAATTGATAAGAGTCATGTCCCTTAATGATTAAGCCTGTAATCTGGTGGATCAGTGCCAGATTCACATTAATCCTCTGGTCGAGCCATAGGTATCCGTTGTTGGCACAGGGGAAGACCTAGGGTTCAGCTCCAAGAGCGCACCAACAAGCCCTAACTACTAGCCCTTTCAACTACACCTGCAAAGCAGATGTAGTCTCACCTGAAGCAACTATGGGGGGGTTGCAAGAGAGAGATGTCTACAACCAAGGGAAATATCAAGTGGATCTAATACTAGAACAATATAGCATGCATATATCACTTATCAACTTAGATCTATTCCACACATCTATCATATCTACCACAGTAATGCAATAACAGTATATCAAGGTAAAATAACATAACATCAATCACACACACAAGACAGATATACGTGGTTCACCCTCTCTCTAGGGCTATGTCCACAGAACTATGCTTTATAATGTATTAAGATGAAGCATTCAGTTCTTCTCTACACTCTTAGCTAGAAAATCTCTTTCTTCTTATCTCTATCTCTTCCCTCCCTGTGCACCCAACAGCAGGGTTGATCTTCGTACCCAGTTGAAGATCTTACAATACAGAAGGCTCTCGTACTTAGCACTTCTCTCTCACACAATATTACTCACTCGATCACACAATGAAAAATACAACAACATAACACCAACTATATTGAACCTCCTTCCCTCATGTAGGTTCTTATTTATACATTACAATATCTCATCGACATCCTTAGGCCGAAACCTAGGTGTCAAAACCCTATATACCAAAACCCTAGGTGTCTAAAACCCTAGGTCAACTTGACCCGTGTTTTCAGGGCTTCGCCAACCTGTCTTTCCTTCCTTCTCACGCGGTGCTCCAAAGCATCTAACGGTGGCTTTTTCCACTTTCTGAGTTTTCCACGATCCCTCTTTCTTGCTTACCTGTCATCCTTGATCTCCTCGTCTAATGACTTTCTTTCTTGGACTTCACTCCATCTTTTCTTCTCTTTTGCTCACTTTGACCTAGTAATAGTCACTGTGTCTTCTGTGAAGTTCACATTTTTCCTTTTCTCCCTTTTTCTTCACTTACTTCCGTAACCAAGGGCCAACAGGCCCCCAACACTCACCTGTGACTCGTCCCGAGGCACTTCAGATCTGATATTTCTATTTTACTTCGAATTCAGACTAAGTAGTGCAGCCTTTGTTGTCTTCTCTATGTCTCCTCTAGTTCCTTGTGCATACTGTCTTTTCTGTGTCTGGTACCCAGTTTCAACTGCACCTGGTACCTAGACCCTTTTCCTTATGCTTTTACTTAGAGTTGCGGGGAAATTGGTTGTCATAGTACAACTTCAGTCGGCTCCCATTCACTAATCTGTCCTTCAACTCTCCCTTCAAAGTCTTCAACTATGCAGCTCCTCCTTCTGTAACATAGGCAATCTCATATGGCCTGAGCCAATGAGTTTTGAACTTCCTAGGATGCTTGATGAACTTACTGTCATATACCAGTACTAGATCACCTTACTTGAATGCCTTCTTCTTGATGTGCCTGTCGTGATAGGCCTTCTCTCTTTCCTTCTGTACTTGTTGATGGAATCCTGCAATAAATCTATCTTCTTCAAGTTCGACCAACTGCGCGAGCCTCTCTTGAACAACGCCAGTGTCATCCATATCTATAAAGGCAACAATTCTTAAGCTTGGCACCAGGTATTCCATTGGAACAATGACTTCGAGACCATAAACCAACTTGAAAGGGTTCTGCATTGTTAACTTTTTACAAGTGGTTCTATAGGCCCAAAGTACTGTTGGTACTCTTAAATCCTAGTCATCCCTATTCACACTACAAAT
>SNQJ01S0118159.1:10159-27570 GCA_010110895.2 Picea sitchensis
CTAATAACAGTTACAAAATGAAAACTTGAACCGTTAGACTTGGTTCTTTTCTATTTCTTTCTCATACCAGTAGAAATGGTATACATCTGTTACTTCATTGATTATTTGAATTACTTCCTTCACCTTTCTTGAGACATTTGACGCATCTGATTATGAATTGTACCAATAGTCTTGAAGGTTATGTCACCTATTTTTCCTCAAAAAGATACAACTTTCTCTGTAATTGTGGAAACCTATCTTCTATCCTTTTATCTTCAGAAGTCATTGTCTGCAACTGTAAATTTGGCCTTATCAACCATCTATCTATTTGAGAGATGTCAACCTGCTTTAGCTATGAAATTTCAATCTGAGCTTCATTTAGACTTTCTTTGATGTCAATTTGATGCTTTACAATGTTGATATGTCCTAGTATCTTAGAACAATCATCCTTTCCAAGGCCTAGTGATTCTTTACTTAGTGAATCGAAAACCTCTTCACAATCCTCTTTTGTTTCTTTGGCCATTTTTTTACTCTCAGCTATATAGGTCTCCCATGCCTTCAATATTATATCAGCTCTGATTTGTTCTGCAACAGTCAATCTGGGAGTTACAGGTACTTCTTCTCTAGCCAATGACACGACCGATTTTTGAAAGGTGGTTTGGGTTGCAATAGCCTCTGCTTATTTGAAACTGATATTATCTAATGATTGATTTAATTCCTGAAAATGATTTTGGATGATCTCTACCTTATCCAAAAGGCTTTGTTGTGCTATTTCCAGTTTCTTTAGCACCTCCGATGCTTGAGCTTGGAACCCTGCTATATTCATAACCATTTTTTCAGTGAAACTTACCATGTTTTGTAATTGTTTAACCAACTCATCTTGCTAGACAAGACTGTACTTTAGTAGTTGGATTTCTTGTCTATCAACATCTCTAGCCTTTTCAATTCCTTTATTGACCTCATCTCTGATATTCTGCTCTGTATTCCTGATTTGATCTTGCAACTAACTTATCATCCGATTTCTCTTCTTCAGTCTTTCTTTTAGATTATAAACTGAGAATAAGTTGGATATTGAAAAATCTCCCAAAGAGCCTGCTACCTCTGTAGCAAAGTCTTCGTCTTCCAAATTTTTTCCATCTAATAATACTCTATTCTTTTTTACCATTGCACCTTCTTTCTGGTGCATTTCTTTTTTTACCACAACTTTTCTTTTTTTACTGAAAAATAAATCGGTAGGAGGTATTTCTTCAATAGGGATAGGCGTGAGATCCCCTATGAACATTACCTCTACATTAGGGTTTCCTAGGGTGAAATGTAATGGCGTAATAGCCTCAATGGGGCTACTGATCTCTATGGATAACTGTTTTCCAGCTCCATCTATAATTGATTTATCAGGTGAAGACAATGGCTTATCTTCTCCTTTATTTTTTAATGTTTCTGATTGATCTTTGGACTGGTCATCAAATGCCTCTATCACTGGGATATATTTTTTCTGATTCGAGAGCTCAAAACTATCTGGGTTTTCTAGGGATTCTTGTTTGCTAGAGCTCCCGACTTTTGGGATTTGAGTCTCTGTTTGTTGTGTAGATGGAGACTTTGGGTTTTCTCCTTGTAATACTTTAGGGATGCCACTTCTTCGATGTTTTTGGAAATTGTAAAACTCAACCATTTCACTAGGTGGTAGAGCTTGAACTTGGCTCAGGACTTCTTGGTAAGATATTGCCCCTCGGAACATTTCATCATGGGGGGACTCTTCATGTTCATACCTTTTAAGATTGAAACTGGCCAGATGGTTTCCCACGACCTTTTGTGGGTCATGCTTCTTGAATTCAATGTTAACCAACTTTATCTCTTCTAAGGATGCAACCTCCACTCTGGAATGGCCGAAATCGGACAAAGAAAATGCATCGATCTGTAAAGGAAAAGATGACCATACCTTTTTCTGCACGGCTTTGAGCTATTTTATAATCCTTCTGATTATAGTTTGTCATGCAACCTCGCGGCATATCAGTCGGTTTGGTAAAAATTGTGGTAATGTGTACGGGGGAACTGAACAACTGAAAACTCTGATATAAGAGAAGTGTTCCTCTATGTACCAGTCTACCACTTTACCTAGGTTAACCACAATGTTGTCTGAAATTCTAGGAGGTGGGTGACCAAATATAACTGTATGCATCGACACCACTACCCAATTACATATTTCATAAAATAAATCTTTTGCCTTGTCTTCCCATAGCTTTGAATGATAATCATGAATTGGTCCTGCACTATCTAGAGTCCAACTCCAGCTCATCAGTGGGAAAGGCATCATGAAACAGATAGCGTCCATAATATAAGCTAACATAAAGAATGAAGATGGTTTCCCTTTGATTTTCTTTGTTTGGTATTCTGAGATTTCGCTAGCCATATTATCTGACAATATCTTTTCCCAGTCAAAAGAAAATACTTCTGGCACTGAGTGTATAATAGGAACCCATGGTAGAAACAAATGGGTCGTTTTCTCTTTTCCATAAATTTTGCACATCATCACGGCTATATACATGAACTGTGGTTCAAGCGATGAGATTGGATATACGGTATGAGATTCATCTCTGAACTTTTCGGGGCATGAACACCAGTATTTGGTCAAGTCAGAAAGACTCTTTCCATACTAATCACACTCCTTATTATTAAAATTCATTAGAAAACTGGCATTATAAACAAAGTTTGATGTTGTAGACAATTTATACATGACCTGTATGTGTTCTGACCGAAATGAACCAACAACTACCTTATGAGAGTTGAATATAGTTCTAGTTGGGATATATACATGACCCAACACCCATCCAATCATGTCGGTGTAAGGTAAAATCCTCAACCTGGTTGTTATCTTATGCAACTCTGCTTGAGCGATAATCTTATATTTGGTCGATAAGTTATCCTTTTCATTATCTCTTGAATCATCAGGGCAGTTTGCCACTTCGTATTGTATGGTGTTGAACACATGCGTATAGGTTTTAACTATGTTTATACTTATGGGCGAAGTATCAGAAATAATGTCTGTGTTCTGGCTAGAACTTTCTCCAGTTTCTTTGGACGCTTTCCGTGGAGCCATGATATCAAATTTCAGAGTTCTATCACCTATTACGGAGAATAAGAATGTAGAAAACTAATTATTTCACTAAGCCAACTCTATGAAAACAAGAATATAATTCAAAACTAAAACAACTTTTTACCTTAAACACATAGATCATGCATATATCTTTACTGACAACGCGTTTAATTTCTTTAATAAAATAGATTTGGGCGTTAAAATCAGATCTTATTTGGAATCATTTCCCTAAATAAGATATTAATGTAATTAATGGTCGATACCTTGGGAAAAGCACATAATTTGAAAGTATCCAAGTTATTATTAAGCAATAGATTAATTAGGGTATAATCCTCATTTAGTACATTAATTAATCATACTTATCATTTAATCAAGTTTTGGCATCTTGGATCTCAGGGATCTTTATAACATTTTAAACTAAGACTTACGAAACGCAAAGTCACGATAGGTTTAATTAAGTATAATCATTTTTTAACTCTTCTAATTAACTGCGATCAGTTTTAGAATGGAGGGGTTTCGGGTATCGGGACTTCAAAAGATTTTATATGTAAGAACTCCTGAATCACAAAGTCATGATGAGATTTTCTTATCGTTAATGTTTCTTAATATTTAATTAACCCATCTTAACAATTAATACTTTCGGGAATTCGGGTATCGAGGCTTCGAAGTTGCTCAATGTTGAACTTTCATACTTCGCAAAACCCCGACTCCCGAAAATTCAAAAACAAACCTTCATATAAATTGATTAATTAATAAATAGGAGGCTCTATAATCTCTTAAGAATTTTAGACCGTTGGATAAATCAGAAGGCTTCATTCAATGGTGATTATCCAAGTGCATTTTCTTTTAGAATAATATGTATGTTTCAACATAGTCTCCATCTAGGGATCTCGTCTCCCTGTGGGATGAGAAGAACAGTAGACCAAGTGCCTTTATTGGGTAAATGGAGTCATTATTGAATTTATGTGAAACACATCTAAAGAAGACACAAAGAAGGATTTTAGAATTTCATCCTTATCTATGAAAACTTTCAAAACTTAATCATTCTCTGATTCTCGAGTTAGGCTTATCAATGGATTTCCTTTCCTAAAACTGAATTCAGATTTGTCTAAGATAATCAAAACAAACTTAATCGTTCTACTAGGGTTCATTTGATTTTGTTCGCATCAAGGAAAAATAATTACAATATTTTAAGTTAGGGCATCTCCATCTAGCTTAGAATGTAGATCTAGTCAAAAAGAACTAGTTATCAGAGCACCTTATAACTCATGTATAATAGCCTAGAAAATATTGTAGACATTGCTTCATCGCCAGCAGGCTTGTTCAGTACCCTGATGAAGTCATCATATTTCCCACATTGAATTTCTTTTCACCACTTCAATTAGTAATTTAACATTTAAGGTTGAGATGAGGGAAATCACTTAATGAATTTCCTTTCATCATCTCTTTTGGACTAGATGGGGGCAATCATTTTATGAATTTCCTTTCACCATCTGTCTTGTTTTAAAACATGAATTTTAATTTGAGTTTACAAGACATAAGTTCATACATCAGAATTAGTTTATACTTCCAGCCAAGCAGACTATTAGTTTATTACATGTTTCAGGAGAAATTTAAAGCGAGTATCTATGCATGTCACCTTTTTGATATCTCAAGTCTCTCAACTATCGGCAAGTATCCTGAAATAAGACAAACATGATAGTTTTCAAGAAATTTTGTAGATTAGAAACCTTCTTATTGCATATATATATATATATATATATATATATATATATTGAAATTGACTAACCTGTTTCTATTTACAGTAAAAATAACAATAAAAACTTACCGAAGGAAAGGTAATTATAGACAAAACATGAAACCAAACCGGTATGTACAATGAGAGTTTGGAAACATATTACTGCATGAAATGTTTGAGGTAACGCACGTTGATATGGGAGTTAAGGATCTTTCTGTCGAGATTTTCTAACAAGAAGACATTCTTTCCTTCAGAGGTTGTAATTTTGTACAGTCCACACCAAATCTAGTCAAACTTACCATGCTTCCTAGCATCTTCTTTCCTGGCTTCCCATTTTAGAACCAAATCACCAGGGAGAAATTCCCTATATTTAGATTTTTGATCAAATAAGGCTTTCATGTTATCTTGATATTTCTGTAGTTTTTCATTTACTTCAGCCCTATTTTGCTAAACTTCAATCAATTGAGTTATCCTCCTAGTAATGTCATTTGTCTCTTCTTTTGAGTCTTGCTAGAGTTTCATTACTGGCAGCACTAGATTTATGGGTAAAATAATGTTAGTTCCATATACCATCTGAAATGGAGACATTCCGATTGACCATTTTGTGCCTATCCTGTTAGCCCATAAGACATATTTTAAATGTACATGCCATGCTTTCTTATTTTCGGTCAGTACTTTTTTAATTATAGTGATCAAGATTTTGTTAGATGACTCAGCTAATCCATTACCCTGTGGATAGTAGGTCGTGGAGTGTCCTAACACAATGTTGTAATTTTGACAGAAACTTATCATGGCCATGGATTTGAAATCTTGGGAATTATTAGTAAATATTTTTCGAGGACAACCAAATCTTGATAGAATATTTTCTTCCAAAAAACTAATCACTACTGCGTCTGTTGCGTTTCATGTAGGAATAGCTTCCACCCATTTAGTAAAATAGTTTGTAGTTGTCAGAATCCATTTATGTTGAGCACTCGAGTGTGGATGAATTTCTCTGATAAAATCAAGACCCCATTGCTGAAATGGAGCTTCAGTTTTAATTGGAACTAAAGGTAATGCCAGAATTTTCTTCTTTTCTGTGAATAATTGACAGGGGTTACAAGTTCTAACTTTAACATTTACATTAGTGAATAATTTCAGCCAATAATATCCAACTCTTAAGATTTTGTAAGTCGTTTCTCTCCAGGCGTGATGTCCTCCACACACTCCTTCATGAAATTCATTTATAACTTTTTCTGTTTCGGATTCTACTAAACAGCTTAGTAAGAAACTGAGAGGATTTTTCCAATATAATTGACCATCTACGATACAATATTTCACAGCGTGTAACTTCAATGTTCTGTCTTTAGATGGGGTCAGGTCACTGGGGCATTGAAGGGTCAGTAGATAAGAAACAATCTCGCTATACCAAGCTAAAGAAGAGAATTTTTCTAAAATTTCAGTTGTGGGTACAATAACGTCAAGTTTGTCTATCTCTAAAAATCCTTTGTACTCTCGAAGATTATTTATTCCAAGTGATTTTAAATTTTATTCATCCAATAATTTAGCCAGACCCTGACCTTTAACAAGTTTGGTCATCTTAACTTCTAGGTCGAACTCCTGAATTTTGGCTAACCATCTGCCCCTCCTTCCATCGCTATCGGGTTGAACCAATATATCCTTAACATAACTAGTGGGTACATAAGCAATAATCTTTGAATGTAGTACATAGGTTCTAAAAGCTTTGAGGGATTTCACCATTGCTTAAGATTTCTTTTCCAATATATCATATTTTAGCTCGGCATCTCTGAGAGGTTTACTAAAGAACACGATTGGTTGCTCAAAACCCTCATCATTCTTTTGTAACAGTACGATTGTGATAGTATGTTCGGAAGAAAATGAAAAAAATCAAGAATTCTTTCATATAATTTGGGCTTGCCAGTACCGGTACTTCACCTATGACCTTCTTAATACGTTCAAATGACGCCTTGGCCTCGCTGTCTTTCTTGAGCATATCTATAATCAATTTTACAATTTCAACGAAATTCAGAATGAATCTTCTCAAAAAAATTATTTTTCCTAAGAATGATTGAATTTCTTTTCTATTCCTAGGAATATTAATAGTATCTATAGATTCAATCCTTTTCGGGTCAATTTTAATTCCATCCCTAGATATTATGTGGCCCAATATTTTACCTTCCTGCATTGCAAAATGACATTTTTTGGGGTTCAGAGACAAACCAAATTTGTGACATTTTTCAAAACTATGCTTGAGGTGTACTAGATGTTTTGCATCAGATTTAGAAAAAACAGTTAGATCATCAAGATAAATAACCACAAACTTATCTCTTTCACCGATGAAGGCGATGTCCATAGCTCGTTGGAAAGTTTCTCCTGCATTCATTAAACCAAAAGGAATTTTATCATACATAAAGGTACCCCACGGGGTAGTGAACATCGTTTTCTCTTTATCATCTTCATGTACTGTAATTTGATTGTAGCCCGAAAATCCGTCAATCATATACATTATATTTTCTCCAACTACTTTCTCTAAAACGTTATCCATTTTAGGCAATGGATAATTATCTTTGAGTGATGATCTGTTTAGATTTCTTAAGTCCACGCATAGTATGATCTCACCATTTTTATTCCTTACCGGAACTAAATTAGCTACCCACTCGGAGTATCTGAGTGGGACAATGATCTTGGCATCTAGAAGTTTCTTTACTTCTTTTTCTATCACGGGAAGTAATATAGGATTTATTTGTCTGAGCTTCTGTGTGAATGGTTTGACACCTTGCTTCAGAGGAATTTTGTGTTCCATTATGGTGGTATCATAAGTTCTTAATTCATCATAGGACCAAGAAAAAATATCTTTATACTATTTGAGAAACTCATCATATTTACTTTTTATTTCAGGAGGAAGGTACTTAGATAATTTTACCAGCCTAGGATTTTCTTTGGTGCCTATGTCACAATCTTCAACTTCTTCTAGATGAGTCTGTAAAGTAGACTTCAAAGGAATGTCGTCATGATTGAATAACCTCTCCAAGAGGATCAGACCTTTGGGGATCTGATTATTTTTCAAAATAAGCATACGATGATTAGCAATCTTATTTTGAAATTCTTCAGGATCTTCCCCTTCCTGCATAATCCAAGCGAGATCGTTCTGATTTTCTTGGTCAATATGCGTTTCGACAAAGTCGTCCACCATTTCTAAAAATTTCCTAATTTTTTCATCATCCTTGAAAACCTACCAATGTTGAATATTATTTTCTATGGAAGGTCTATGTCTCATATCTATTTGGTATTTAAGTTTGAAAGCCGTAGGAGGCACAAACATTGAGGCCGCTTTGGCCAATGAATCTACCCATTGATTTTCTGTTCTAGGGATGTAATGAACTTTAACTGATGAGAAAAAATTCTCAATCAGATCCCAGGCACAATTTCTATAAGATATCAACCTTTGGTTCTTAGCTTGGTACTGATGATTAATTTGTTATATGATTAGTTCCGCATCGCCATAAACTTCTAAGTTCTTAATTTTTAATTTCCTGGCAGCTTCTAATCCTAAGACCAAGGATTCATATTCACATACATTGTTAGTGTAATCTATGTCCCACTATAACCTGTAAGAATAAAGAATAATAAACTCATCATCGGGTGCCACAAACAACACTCCAGCTCCCGCTCCTTCACAATGAAGCACCATCAAAATACATTTTCCAAACTCCAGTACTACATACATCTTTATTTGTCTTTTCTATTTTTTCTTTTTTCTATACAATTTTCTTCTATACATTCATTTAAATAATCCTCAATGGATAAAATACAATTTCCTAAATCCTGATCTACAATATAAACAGGGTAGTTATTTGGGTTCAACAGATCACTTACTGTAAACACCAACCTTGTTTCTCTGTACAAGCGAGTGAACTGTCCACTGAAGATTGGGATTGTGGCATATGTCATGTCGAGTTGGAGGGATCCTCCAAGTTTGGCTCCCCAAGACTTGGATAACATCATGCCATACTTCAGAGGTATATCAACAACAACCACATCCATCATAACACTTTTCATAGGAATTTGTGCAAGGTTAACTACTAAATATTTTATCATACCCACACATTTAACCTTTCTTGAATCAAAAGAACACAATTCTCCATATGGTCAAGGATTTTGAGACCAATTCTATCCATAATAGCTTTGGGCATCACATTGTGAGAAGCTCTATAATCCAACATGCAATTATGGAGCAGGTGATCGTGCACAGTTAGCGTAATATAGAAAGGAGCGACAGTATCACTGGCACCTTCAAAATGTGGACCAAAAATTATATTAGGCTTATCATGTTCTAAATTTATAATGTCATCCTGACTTTCATTATCTGAAAATTAATCATTTTAACAATTTTATTTCTGTATATAGGATTTTTTGCCAGTTCAACCAGAGGTACAAGGATTTTGATTTTATTAATTTCATTTTCTAGACTGAAATTTCATGTTGTCTTATCAACTTCTCTGGTTTGGATTTCTATCTCCTTTTTTTTTCTGATTTACTAATTTATGTTTCTTTTGTTTCAGTTTTTTTTGTTTCTACTATGGGAATTTTCGTTGTTCTTATATTAACAACTGGTGTTTCGGCGACCTTTGTCTTGGTAGACTGTGTGTCAGTAGCCTTGGTTTTAATATTCTATCTTTCAACATCTTTTGGAGTTGCCTCGTCTATTTCCCATCTCGATAAGATTTTGTTTGATGGGGCAGTTGTGACACTTCTGATTCTAGGCCTTAGATTATATTTCTGTTGGAGCTTGGCCATTATATTATCAACCATTCCTTGATAAAAAAAATCATTTATAATATTCATACTCTCATCGTTATTAGACCAACCTTCTGCGTTTAGAGATTTTTCATAATCTTGTCTCGTCAAATAAAGTTCCTGACAATCATCACCAAGATTATTGATATCTTCCTCAAACTCCTCAAAATTTTGCATGTCTTCTCCTCCTATAAAATTTTTAGTCTTAAAGGGGACTTGAATCTTTTGTTCTTCATTCTTAATTTGTCTTTGTTGTATTTGAGGGTTAGGATTCCTTCTGAAATCATTTCTAGGAACTGATCATTCTTTGATTGGTCCAATTCCATTCTGGAGATTTTATTCGACAATTCTTTGATTATTTTAGCCATGTCGTCCATCTTATCTTCCAAGGATTTTCCAACTCTGGAGGGTCCTGCTTGTTCCCTGAATTGCCTAGTTTCTTTATTTACCTTTTCAAATTTACCTTTTAACTTTCCTAATGCCATCAAGTTCGATTCAATTTCTACAACGTCATCCTACATTTTAGTGAGATCAACATATCTCCTTTCTCTTAATAATAGAGCGAAATCTGGATCAAAATCCCCAACAAAATTTACTTTCGATGTAGGTTGGGAAGGTTTGACCTCAGCTGATATCTTATTATATAATTTATTAAATATTTGAGTAAATTCAAGAACTGATTCTGAATTTTTCTTTCTGAAAGATCCAAACTCGACTAGATAATAAAGATGATCTTTCCTTTCTCCCCATTGTCTGATAGAAGAATTTTCCAACTCATCATATGATCCTATGGATCCTGCCGGTAGTCCTCGGAAACAGGTTCTCACTTGTCCTTCAAAATTTTGAACTAGGAGTCTTGAATAAACATCCTCGTGTTCAATACCTAGGATGTCAGTAAATTGATCAAATAAATTAATGTGTTCAGTCGTAGTTAAATCTCCCTCTCTTGTGAATTTCAACAGGTTTTTCATATAATTTTCAAGTAAATCATGGAGAGGGACTGGGAGGACCAAATGAGCATACCTAGAAGCTACTTTGGCAAATATTCTAGGGGGTGGGGGTGGTACTTGACTTCCTCCTCCTCCTCCTCTAGCACCACCTCCTCCGGCCGCAACCATTGATAATTTAGAGGGTGAAACTTGGAGATTATAGAGAAGACCTTTAAATATGCATGGTGACCTTTTAGTTACGTCTGGGTAAAGAGGAACGGTTTCAGAGAACTGACCGTCGGGGGGTGCGAAATTTGAAAAATAGGGAACTGGAAAATGAGGACTGGTTTCTTCGGACTCATAGGATGTGTACACAAGAGAACCAACAAGAGTTAATTCGAGGTATACAGTATATTATTCAGAACTTTGAGAGTTTGGAAGCTGAACTTTGGGAACTAATGAAATGTCAATCGAAGTGGGAAATGAGATAGATATTTTACCTCTATTGGTAAAGGAGACAGTTGGAAAAGTATTGACTTTAAAATCGGGTAAAACCAACTCAGGTTCTAGGGTTTTGATTCTATCGATGGATGTTTCTCTGAAAAGGAGTTGGGTGGAACCTTCTTGTGAATATAACCACTCAAGTAGACCCTTAGTATTTGACTGCATGGATTTGGTTTGATAAATATTACTTGTTGATGAAGTAGTTTGTTTAAGGTATCTTCTTGGTTTCAAAAAAATTTCAGGATTGGATACAGGCAAGGTCTTCTTATCGTCTGGATTCTTCCTGGTGTTTTTTAGATTAAATGCCAGTTTATTAGTTGTGGAGTTGCCAAGTGAAAGATAAAATTTATCCTTATAATATATTCAGTATATGTTCACTATCAAAGAAAGAAACTTACCAATGTCGTTCTCCCAGGGAAAAATAACTTTGTTTCTTCGATCCCTGGAAGTGGCGCCAAAAAGATATTGTTCCTGAGTTTTTACTTAAGGCTCCAAAGTATAATCTCAAGGCATCTAGGATTAAAAGAGTGTTTAATATGAAAAGAAAATCAATACTCTTAAGAAAATGAAGATATGGTAGATTCCAAAGTTGTCTTTGCCTAGATTCCCAACGTTCTCGAACACTTATGTCCTATTCAATCACTTCCCATGAGAGTTCAATCTCCACCCGGGTATTAGCAGTCTTTAGGATGGTATTAAAAAAATTTAAAGCAATGTTGGTCTGATCAGTGAGACTGGGCTCAATATTGGGCTGCCTTGTGACAAGTATAGTCATAGAGGAAAGAAATAATCAAAGGACTTGTTTCTTTTTTTTATATTTTCTTTTTCTACTTTCAATTATATGAGAAAAGTTCCTAAAATTGAATTAATGGTAAAACAAATCAGAGGTCGTCTTTCGTATCTGAGTTAAATTTGAAAATGATGAATGTGATGAGAGAAAAAAATAAAGTTGTTAAACAAAGCAAGGCGTCAATCACAAAAGAATCTCACTCTACTATAGAAGAAGAAAATAGATGATAAACCTTTAATGAAGCATAGAATGTAGCAATCTAACTAACTCGCAGGTCTTATGTTTGCTAACAACAAACACATAGGAAAATCTATAAGAAATCAGATAACTAAATGAAACATATAACCACAATAGATGTTTTACTAAGTTGTGATTAGGCATTCATCAAAGACATATGAATAAAGATGTTGGAATATAAAAGAAAAGAAGAACACATAACTCAAGATTGATGAAATATGGAGTCTATGGTCTCTACTCATATTAATTCTTGAAAATGAGAGATTTTGCTATTACAATCGGCAAGAAACTAGCCTCTTTTTAGTCTTTTGAAAATATATTTATACAAGAGGTTCTCAACCCTATGCGGTTGGAATTCTTGTTATTCCTAGCTAATAACGGTTACAAAATGAAAACTTGAACCGTTAGACTTGGTTCTTTTCTATTTCTTTCTCATACCAGTAGAAATGGTATACATATGTTACTTCATTGATTCTTTGAAGTACTTCCTTCACCTTGCTCGAGACATTTGATGCATCTGCTTATGAATTGTACCAATAGTCTTGAAGGTTTTGTCACCTCTTTTGCCTAAAAATGATACAACTTTCTCTGTAATTGTGGCAACCTATCTTCTATCCTTTTATCTTCAGAAGTCATTGACTGCAACTGTAAATTTGGCCTTATCAACCATCTATCTATTTGAGAGATGTCAACTTGCTTCAACTATGAAATTCAATCTGAGCTTCATTTAAACTTTCTTTGATGTCAATTTGATGCTTTACAATGTTTATTTGTCCTAGTATCTCAGAACAATCATCCTTTCCAAGGCCTAGTGATTCTTTACATAGCGAATCGAAAACCTCTTCACAATCCTCTTTTACTTCTTTGGCCATTCTTTTACTCTCAGCTATATTGGCCTCCCATGCCTTAAATATTATATCACCTCTGAGTTTTTATGCAACAATCAATCTGGGAGTTACAGGTACTTCTTCTCTAGCTGATGACACGAACGCTTTTTGAAAGGTGGTCTAGGCTGCAGTAGCCTCTCCTTATTTGAAACTAATATTATCTAATGATTGATTTACTTCATGAAATTATTTTGGATGATCTCTAACTTAGCCAAAAGGATTTGTTGTGCTATTTCCAGTTTCTTTAGCACCTCCAATGCTTGAGCTTGGAACCTTGTTATATCCATAACCATTTTTTTAGTGAAACTTACTTTGTTTTGTAATTGTTTAACCAAATCATCTTGTTGGATAAGACTGGACTTGAGCAGTTGGATTTCTTATCTATCAATAGATCTAGCCTTTTCAAGTCCTTTATTGACCTCATCTCTAATATTCTTCTCTGTATTCCTTATTTGATCTCGCAACTGACTTATCATCTGATTTCTCTTAGATTATCAACTGAGAATAAGTTGGTTGTTGCAAAATCTCCAAAAGAGCCAGCTACCTCTGTAGCAAAGTCTTCATCTTCCAAATTTTGTCCATCTAATAATACTCTATGCTTTTTGACCATTGCACCTTCTTTCTAGTGCATTTCTTTTTTTACCACAACTTTTCTTTTTGTACTAAAAAAGAAATCAATAGGAGGTATTTCTTCAATAAGGATAGGTGGGATATCCCCTATGAACATTACTTTTTCATTAGGGTTTCCTATGGTGAACTATAATGGCGTAATAGCCTCAATGGGGATGTCGATCTCTGTGGATAACTATTTTTCAGCTCCATCTATAGTTGATTTATCCGATGAAGACAATGGCTTATCTTCTCCTTTCTATTTTAATGTTTTTGATTGATCTTTGGACTGGTCATTAGATACCTTTGTCATTGGGATATCTATTTTCTAAGTCGAGAGCTCGAAACTATCTAGGTTTTTTGGGGCTTCTTGTTTGCTAGAGCTCTCGACTTCTGGGTTCTAAGTCTCTGTTTGTTGTGCAGCTGGAGACTTTGGGTTTTCTCCCTGTAATAATTTAGGGAGGCCACTTCTTCGGTGTTTTTGGAAATTGTCAAACTCAACCATTTCACCAGGTGGTAGAGATCGAACTCGGCTCAGGACTTCTTGGTAAGATCTTTCCCCTTGAAATATTTCATCCTGGGGGGACTCTTCATGTTCATACCTTTCAAGATTGAAACTGGCCATATGGTTTCCCACGGCCTTTTGTGGGTCGTTCTTCTTGAATTCAATGTTAACCATCTTTATCTCTTCTAAGGATGCAACCTCCACTCTCGAATGGCCGAAATCTGACAAAGAAAATGCATCAATTTGTAAAGGAAAATATGGCCATACCTTTTTCTAGACGACTTTGATCTCTTTGCTAATCTCGTCGAGTATAGTTTGTCATGCAAACTCGTGGCATATCAATCGGTATGGTAAAAATTGCGGTAATGCATACGAGGGTACTAAACAGCCGAAAACTCTGATATAAGAGAAGTGTTTCTCTATGTATCAGTCTGCCACTTTACCTAGGTTAACCACAATGTTGTCTAAAATTCTAGGAGGTGGGTGAACAAATATAACCGTATGCATCAACACCACTACCCAATTACAGATTTCATAAAAGAAATATTTTTCCTTGTCTTCCCAGAGCTTTGAATGATAATCATGAATTGGTTCTACACTATCTGGAGTCCAACTCCAGCTCATCAGCGAGAAAGGCGTCATGAAACATATAGTGTCCGTAATATAAGATGACATAAAGAATGAAGCTGGTTTCCCTTTGGTTTTCTTAATTTGTTTGGTATGCTGAGATTTCGCTAGCCAGATTATCCGACAATATCTTTTCCCAGTCAAAAGAAAATCCTTCCTCCAATGAGTGTATAATAGGATCCCATGGTATAAAGAAATGGGTTGTGTTCTCTTTTCCATAAATTTTGCACATCCTCATGGCTATATACATGAATTGTGGTTCAAGCGATGAGATTGGATATACGCCATGAGATTCAGCCTTGAACTTTTTGGGGTGTGAAGACCAGTCTTTGATCAAATTGAAAAGACTCTTTCCATACTGATCACACTCGTTATTATTAAAATTCACTAGAAAAATGGCATTATAAACGAAGTTTGATGTTGCAGACAATTTATAGATGACCTGTATGTGTTTAGACCGAAATGACCCAACAACTACCTTCTGAGAGTTGAATATAGTTCTAGTTGGGATATCTACATGATCCATTGCCCATCCAATCATGTTGGTGTAAGGTAAAATCCTCAGCATGGTTGCTATCTTATGCAACTCTACTTGAGCGATAATCTTATATTTGGTAGACAAGTTATCCTTTTCATTGTCGCTTGAATCATCAGGGCATATTACCACTTCGTATTGTATGGTGTTGAACACATGAGTCCAGGTTTTAACTATGTTTATATTTATGGACAAAGTATCAGAAATAACTTCTGTGTTCTGGCCAGAACTTTCGCTAGTTTATTTGGACACTTTCTGTGGAGCCATGATGTCAAATTTCAGAGTTCTATCACCTGTCATGGAGAATGAGAATGTAGAGAACTAGTTATCTCACTAAGCCAGCTCTATGAAAACAAGAATATAATTCAGAACTAAAAAATATTTTTACCTTAAACGCATAGATCATGCGTATACCTTTACTGACAACGCGTTTAATTTCTTTAATAAAAAATATTTGGGTGTTAAAATTGGATCTTATTTGGAATCATTTCCCTAAATCAGACATTAATGTCATTAATGGTCGATACCTCGGAAAAAGCACAGAATTTGAAAGTATCCGAGTTATTATTAAGCAATAGATTAATTAGGGTATAATCCTCATTTAGTAAATTAATTAATCATAATTATCATTTAATCACGTTTTGGCTTTTCAGATCTCAGGGATCTTTATAACATTTTAAACTAAGACTTACGAAACACGAAGTCGCGATAGGTTTAATTAAGTATAATCATTTTTTAACTCTTCTAATTAACCGCAATCAGTTTTAGAATGGCGGGGTTTCGGGTATCGAGATTTCAAAGGCTTTTATATGTAAGAAATCTCGAATCGTGAAGTCGCGATGAGATTTTCTTATCGTTAATTTTTCTTAATCTTTAATTAACACAGCTTAACAATTAATACTTTTGGGAATTCGGGTATCGGGGCTTCGAAGATGCTCAATGTTGAACCTTCGTACTTCACGAAACCCCGACTCCTGAAAATTTAAAAACAAACCTTTATATAAATTGCTTAATTAATAAATAGGCGGCTCCATAATCTCTTAAGAATTTTAGACTGTTGGATTAATCAGAAGGCTTCATTCGATGATGATTATCCAAGTGCATTTTCTTTTGGTTTTTTATTTAAACAAAAATGAAACTTATGTTAGTCTAAATTTTATAATAATATGTATGTTTCAACAGGTCCTTGTGACGAATTAATTGTTGACTTTTTAAAGTTGTTCCCAAGGTGGGTATTATATGGCTTGGATTCCTTTGGGATATCTGGGGGAATTATCATGGTATTGTCTTCTATTTGTACTCTCATCAATTGTTTCTCAATATTTTCAGGTCTCTATACTAATATTTATAGCAAGAAATTTGACAGTTCAATGGATTTTCTCAACCTATATGGGCCATATGAAGGGAAAGAAGCATTATGGAATTGTATTTTTAGTCTTGACTTCTTAAATTCAAAGTATTTAATTTATGGAGGGGACCTCAATTCTATTGGCATGAAATCTGTGGCTTGTCAACATGGGAGGAGAGGTTAGCAGATTTTATCAAAAATAAGATGGAGTCAGTTGGTTGGGTGGCCATTGAACCTATACAGATGACCCCAATTTGGACCAATAATCAGAGAGGAGGTTGTAGAGTTTCAAAATGGTTTTAAAGATTCATTGTACATCATAATATTTTACAAAAACTTGGCATTTTCCAATCTTGGGTTAGCAATGTTCGTTGTTCTAAAAACTTCCCATTTTTATCGAATTCAATAAGTCTACAGGTAAGCCCAGAGAACCATCAAAATACAAACCATCATGTTCAAAGGAAGAGGTATTATGTTCTCTAATTTGGGAAATTTGAAAAACAATTCAGGAGGAGGGGGGGTCTCAACCAATGCTCAGTTTGTAAATGACCTCAATTTGATCAAAGAAAAAGTAGCCACCTGGGCCAGAAATTAGAGAAAGGAAAACGATAAACTGCTATTTGATATATAATTAGAGACAAAACAATGCTATGAAGTGTGTTATCACCCCATAAATTATGGGAATCAATTGATGACTTGGATATTATCTGTATCTAGTGTCTTTATTGACAAATGATTTTTCATTCTGCAAATAATTTGAGAAAAAGGAAAAAGAAAAGAAAAGAAAAAAGAAAAGAAAAAAGAAAAAGAAAAGAAAAGAAAAAGAAAAGAGGGC
>SNQJ01S0118160.1:0-27570 GCA_010110895.2 Picea sitchensis
AGTGTATTGGAATTGATGGTTGATTATGGAAAATAGATGCAAGACAAGAACTTGAAGTTGTTGATTCTTTAGAGGAGTTTGGATTTGGAATATATAGGGGTTGGATTCAAAGATTGTTCGTTTTTACTTTTTGCTTGATGAAGATTCCCTAAATTCTTTGGATTCTAGTGGTGCTATTGGCTTTTAATAGTTGGTTGGCAATGTGAAATTTAGCTTTTCACTTATGTTGATATGAGGTGTTACCCAATGAAATTACGCCCTTCGATGGAGGGAAAATTGGCCTTTTCTTTTGCAGTTATTAACATTTTACCTAATCAAATGGTTCTTTTCAATGGAGGGAAAAGCATGTCTCCTTGTATATTGAAATCTTTTTCTACTTAATCTTATCTTTCATCTGTGATGTTGTGATTATTCTCCTACCCACACTAAAGCAGGTGACCAATATTAGATGTCTCTAATAGAGACTATTCTCTCTCTTTGACTCGTAAATTATAGACCCCAAAAAACATCTCTGCACACCAACAACCATGGAATTACAATCAATTGTTATAGTCTTATCCAAATATTAGCGAAAAAATCTTAGGTCATTATTTAAGATTGAAATAAAAGAACCAATGCCACCTACTGGCTACAGAGAAATGAAAGTGTTAAGAACATTGTATCTAATGGATACATAAACTAAGAGGATAAATTGTTAATAAAAAAATCCGAGTTTCTTAAATATAGACCGATGATATAGATTTAAATATTGATATGGTTAGTATCTTAGAAAAGGTTAATGTACATGTCCCTCTTAGTACTGATATTGTATTTTTTTTTTAAATACCTACAAGAAGGTTGCTATTGAAATTATAGACCCCAAAAACATCTCTGCACACCAACAACCATGGAATTACAATCAATTGTTATAGTCTTATCTAAATATTAGCAAAAACATCTTAGGTCAATATTTAAGATTGAAATAAGAACCAATGCCACCTAGTGGCTACAAAGATATGAAAGTGCTAAGAACACCAGATTCAATGGATACATAAACTAAGAGGATAAATTGTTAATAAAAAAATCTGATTTTTTTAAATCGGAGATGATACCTCTTAACGCCTCTCTTCCCACTGGGACGAACCTTTCCACCTTCAAGACGCCGGTCTACATGTTCTATATGTTCTATTGCCACTGCTTTCACGCCTAAAACTGCCCCACCTGGCTAATGCTTTGAAAAGTCGTCTCTCACACCTTTGGAAGCATCTCTCGGCTAATAGTCTTCCTAAACATTCCCACTCTCGGCTACGCTTGCAATGTCTCAATTTGCCACGCTTGAAACGCTTCAGCCTCTGCCACATTTGCAACATCCACTTGCTACCGCTTTGAAACGCCGGTCTTGCCACATTTTCAACGCCTCTCTTGCCACGTTTCAAACGACTCTCTTGCCACCTTTGAAACATCGGTCTTTCCACATTTGAAACATCTCACTTGCCACATTTTATAACGTTCTCTTTATGACGCTTGTAAACACGGTCTTTACAATGCTTTTCTGGTAACGCTCTCTTTGCTAATGCTCAAACGTCCCTCTCACATATGTTTACAACGCCGGTCTTGCTATGTTTAGAATGTTCTCTACACGCTTGAACGCGGTAAGAGAGAGATCAAAAATTGTCATTGGAAAATAACGCCATGTAAAACGACGCTGAGGGGGTCCAGGTTGTTAGTTGTCTTTTCTGGCTGGCCAGAGTGGTAATTATGTCTAACGTGTCGTCGGAATTTGACCTAAATGTAGTAGTGATAGGAACCCAACAATCCCCCTTATTTTATGTCTAGAAAACCATGCCAAATACATATTGTTGTACGACCCCCATCATTGAAAACACCTTGAAATTTGTGCCAATAGTGAATTGTATAGACAGAACATAAAACCCTCCAATAGTAAAGAAAAATTACATCCTTGCCTCAAAAATCATGCCAACAAAAAAACCTCAAATTTCTTGCCCTTTCTCCTTATTGCACAGACTATACAAATTTGTACAGTACAACCTCCAACAACAATAGTATTTTCAACACTTCTCACATAGAAAATCTCCTTGGGAAATTGTGCCCAATATCTCTTGGAAACTGTGTCAAACTTGCTGCAAACAATTTCTTCTTCCAAACTCTCTCAAAATCTCACACAAACTTGTCTTGCACATTGCCCTAGGTTCACTCTTGTAGTTGAAAATGACTTTCCATATCTAAATGTCTTTTCACCTTCCCCATACCTAAATACAATGGCCAAGATATAATCTTACCTTTACAAGATTAAGGGACATGATTCATTCCCTCCAAAATAAATCACTTAAATATATTAAACTACAATTTCAGTTTATGACAAAAATGTACTTTATGAAATGAAGTCACTTTAATATTAGAAGGTTACTTTACAAAAAGTCACCTTAAATAAAAGAGCCACTTTATTACAACTTTATAAAACACCTTTTACAAAGTTAAGTGCCTAGCAGTGTAAATGTGATGTTACTCCCGCATACAAGACACAACATGCAAGGTACCTCTTGAGCTACCAAAAGCTAACATAAAGCCACCACATTTGATGAATTTGAAGTACCTACAACTTATCAATTTGAAATAAATCCATTAAACTTTTAATATTTCCATGTCTCTTTGCAAACTTTCCCAAGTATGAATACACTTTATTGGCCAATTTATCAATATAATTAAACATGGGAAAATAATTCCAAGCATATGTTATAACTAGTTCCTCAAAATGTTCTACATGATGAATATATAACAATTGACGCACTTCAAGAAACACTTTAGCAACCAAACATCCACATATACATTTCATGAATGAAGCTCCATTTGACTAATATAATAATCTTGATAGTCATTCATACATAAATTGTGCAACATTGTCCTTGAATGATTTTCAAAAGATGGATAAAATTTTGTGACACGCGATCCTCTTCCTCCATCCATTAAATATGTAATATATACAATTAGGGGTAGCTCAATTGTTTTATTTTTCTTTTCATCCACCAAAATGGAAATAAAAGCACTAGAAAAAAAAAATTCTTTATTTTTTTTCCAAATAACCTCTGTGTTGCAGGTAAAATTCTTTACTAAATATAATATTAGTAGACAAATAATATTCATTGGTTAATGTTATATTGGGGGTTTACTTATAACCATGCATGTTACAAGTTTTTAAGCACTTCTAAAGGGAAATTATTTATAACCACAAAATACATAGTTTCCATAACATTGATTATTTTAGACGTTTTAGCATTAAACAAGAATTCAACATGTTGTATGATGGGTAAACATGGTTACATTGATCCAAAGTCTAATAGTTTAATTGAACGTTTACAATTCTTAGATACAACAAGACCATTTAATCCAATTCACTGGATTGTATTGTTGTGTTCCCCTGCAAATAATGTATATCCTTTGAATTTAACATGCCATGAACACTTGATTTGCACTTCACCATTTAAATCTATCATATAATAAGTTCATTTTTTATTAACTTTCATCCATATTTAAATGATCTTTTAAAGTTACTACTTTGTGTCTTTCTTTTAGAAGACCTTCTTTAATATTCTTTTCAATTTCAAATCAACATATTTTCAACATTTGAATCATGTCAATTCAATTTAAATACATCAACAATAGATTTTTTTTTTCATATTTGTTAGATCAACCAATTCAAAACATTTATTCTCTATAAATCACATTGTCTTACATGGAGTTGCATCCCTCATGTCATAGTATTTGAGTCTTGGTCTCTTAGGCATGTACACACATCTTTGGAAAACTCCCCTAACAAACCTAAGTCACACATGGGCCCATAATAAGGGTGAAATTGGCGTCTAAGCCTGCTCAAATGGCCTACGAATTGGCTTCTCCCAACACCTATTAAGCATCGAGGCCTAAGTCTCTACCCGATTTCTTTCCATTTCGAATTATGAATTATACAAAAACAACCAACTGAAAGATTGATGGATGGATCCAGCGATAAGAATATTAATACCCTGAAATAAGCAGTGATTTCCCCCAACATTTCTTCTCTATAAATTACATTGTCTTACATGGATTTGCATCCCTCGTGTCATATTATTTGAAGGTTGATGTTCATGGTTGTTATTCTCCAATGAGAGTAGTATTGTTGCACTCTTTTCTATGTTTATCATTAAATACATTTGTTGTTGATTTTATGTTTGAGATTTTTTGTTATGTTACAACATGAGCCTTCACTTTTCCTACACTAGTTTTGTTGTACTTAAAGATTTAATAATGCAATAACAAATACTTATATGTGGGAAAGATATGTGTTAGACAACCATAAATGGAAACAAAGCAGTATGGTTAACCTCACATTTGATCGTAATAGTGATCAATTATTTCTTAATCACAAGCAATGTTTAAATAATACCATCATTATTGCATCCATGCCATCTATAGAAAGGGATATTAGAGTGTTACATGTGCAAAACTTGATCCCAACTTCAACAATTAGAATCACTACTATGCTTCCTTGCTTCCTTTACTCTACCACAAGCACCACATTCACATTGCATCATTGTTGGTATGTTTGCATAGATGAGGTGAGACACAAGGGTGGAAAGTGACTAGAAAATGGTAAGTTGCATAATCACATAGTAAGGATGATGGAGTTTTGCATGGAAGATTTGAAATAAAACATACTATTGGATGTAAACAAAATCAATGGTATAAAGATGGAGTGTTTTTAGTGTTAGCAATAGGAAACACATACGCACTAAAAATATTTAAATAGTGCTAAATGCTCAATGAAATGCCTTTGCATGATGAAAATAAGATCATATACAAAATATCTGTGTATGCTTGTGCATCATTTAATATTGCAATGTACATGCTTATATGTGGTAGACTATAGTCTGTATGGTGACGCCGATTGAGTTCATGGTCCTTAAATCCATTAAATGAGTAGTAAAAATGATCTGAGCTCGATGATTCATATTGTTACAACAAAGACAGTAAGACACAAAATAAATTAACCTTCAATGCATACCAACTTAAGTTTACTTCTTGAACGAGGAGCCATTTTTATTTTAAATTCTTTTTGTAGGTTGAGATAATTAAATGCCTTTCTATGATAGATTGAGGGGGTCTTGACCAAGGATCAAATTTGAAGATATCACTACATGTAAATGACCAAAAATTTGAAGATGCCACTGCATGTCAGTGACGAGGGATCAAATTTGAAGATGTCATTACACATCAAGACCCCTTTCGTGCATCACAAAAGAGCATTGAATTATTTTACCAACAAAAAATAAATTAAATAGAAAATGACTCTCCAATCAAGAAGCAATGATCATTCAATATCTTCCAAATGAAGGGAAATCTCTCTTGTAACTAATCAATATTTATTTCTCAAGACACAAAATTGCTCTAGATTCTAAATTCATCTCAAGTTGGCATATATTTATTTCTCAAGACAAAAAATTGCTCTATATTATAAAGTCATCTCAAGTTGGAACACATTGAATGTTTAAGTAAACATGTTATATTTCTAATTGCCTTTGTTGTAATAGATCGAATCAATGATCTCAGATCATTCATATTACATATTTAATAGAGTGAACAATCATGAAACTCAGTTGTCACCACCATACAGGCTATATAGTTTACCACATGCAAACATGTACACCACCATTGAATATCATATAAGTATATATAAATTATTTATATATGGTCATATCTTCACCATACCAAGACATTTAACCAATCATGTAATGTCATTCAATATATTTCTATTATGTGTGCATTCCCTAATGCTAACCCTAAAATCATCCCATCATACTATATATGATTCCACTTACATCAAATGATCTATTTCATCCCAAACAACACATATGATACACCATCATCTTTGTTATGTAATAATTCAACTTACCATTTTCTAATGGTTTTCCACCTTTGTGTCTCACCTCATCGATGCCAACATACCAAGAATAATGCAATGCAAATGTAAAGGAAACGGAAAAGTAGTAGAGTGATTCCTAAAGATGAGATTGGCATCTTTACCACAAGTAATAATCTATTTTATCATTTGATATCGAATATCAATGTAAAAATAATCGTATTATTTAACCATTCCCTACCAATATGAAAGAATTGGTGACTAATTGGTGACTAATATGATCAAATATGAGATCAACCATATTGTTGTGTTTGTATTTATGGCTTTCTAGCACGTGTTTTCTACATTTGAGTATTTGTTACTGCATTATTAAATCTTCAAGCATAATGAAATTAAAAATGAAAGAAAAGTGAATGTTTATACTATAATAAAACAAAAAATCTCCAACTTCAAACCAAAAATTCTACATTTCACTATAAACATAGTGAAGAATACAATGATACCACTATCATTGTAGAATAAAAACCATGAACATCAACCTTAAATAATATGACATGAAGGATGTAACTCTCATGTAAAACAAAATAACATGTAGAGAAAAAATGTGTTGAATTTTCCGACATATAAAAAAAAACGTTTGTTGATGCATTTAGACCAGTTAACATGATGCAACTATTGGAAAATATGATGATCAACATTGAGAAAAATATTGAAAAAAAATATCCTCAAAAATATAAAAGCAAGGGAGTAGCTTTTAAAAGATATTTAAACATGGGTGAAAGTTAATACATAAATGATTTTAAATTATAATGGGTTCAAATTGTGAAAAACACATCTAATATTCATGGTGTTAAATTCAAAGAAAATACACAATTTACAAAGAAGGCCATTGTACACTCCAATTAAGTGGATTAAAAGGTCATGTTGTATTTGAATCTTATAAAAGTTTAATTAACTATTGGAATTGTAATCTAAGCAATCATGTTTACTCATCATAAAACATGTTGAAATTATGTTGGATGTTGAAAAATCTAAAATAATCAAGGTCAAAGAAACGATATATTTCATGGAAATAAAGATTTATGCAACTTTCAAAGGAATAAATGAACTTGCATTATGCCATTAACCAATGGGCATTGAGTCATATACTAATATTATATTTAGTAAAAGGTTTTGGCATACAACAAAATTTGTTTATTTGGAAAAACTAAAGTCATAAGCACTCATCTTTTTATTCCATTTGGTGGATGAAAGAAAGAAAACAATGGAGCAATGTTTGGTTCTATATGTTATATATCTAATAGATGGAGGGACATGATCATATGTGAAAAAATTTATTTCTATATGTTATATATCTAATAGATGGAGGAACATGACCATATGTAACAAAATTTACTCATCCTCTAAAAAACGTAGATAGTATTACACAATCCATATAAAAATCACTATTAATATCGTTATCTAAAAGGGAGTTATCAAAACAAAAAATGGTGGAATTTAGGTCAAATGGAGCTTCATCAATGAAATGTATTTGTGAAGGTTTCATTGCAAAGTTGTTTTATGAAGTACTCATTGTCTATGTATTCATACGATGGCACATTGTGGGGAATTAACTATAATAGATGTTGGCTCGCCGATATAACACTTTTGAACCCTCTACATTCACTTCTACACCCCTTATTTGGCTCTCTCACCTTATAAACGCATTTATATTCTCACTCATACAACTAATGACAGATCTAGTAGCAGTATGGTCTCTCTCAGATTCTCTTTTTATTTTTAATGATTAAATGCAATTTTTTAGAAGGTTCATGAATTATTGTATTAGAATCTGACATTCTTTGATTTTAGGTGGACATATACGATGAGGATTCTCCATGATTCAGAATGTTCTAGCTCACTCATACGGAGTCTCATCTCATCTCATTCGAACCATATGATGACTCATACAATCTTCATCTCTGATTTGATACATTTTATTGCAAATTATTGGCTTCTTTCATGATTGGGTTGCTAAGGTTTTTCATATTTATGAAGTCTTCTTCTTATGGACTCTTGCAAAACCCTCACTCATTGTTGTGGCATTCTCTTGATATCATTCTTGAGGGACTATTACAGAAAATGCATCCATTTTGCTATCACTAATACCTTCAAACATCAAGCACTTACAGCCATGTGTACAAGCTACTAAAAAAAGATGTTCCAAATCTTATTAATAGGTATCCTCATTATAACAATGGAATGGCGGATAATGATGAAGGATTTGTGCGTTGGTTAAGCTATTTGTTTTCCTGGTTTCTGGATGTGGCCATCAAGAGGTTAAATGTTGAGCGCCATTCCTGTTATATTTGTCTCTTTAACATAATGTTGATACTAAGCAGAGCTTACCAGTACCAGTACAAGGTACCAGCTCGCACCCAGTGAAAATATCAACGAAGCTGCTAAATTTACCCAGCTCTTAGAGGTTTGGAAGGTTTGATAAGAGAAATTGGATAAGTTGACAACATATGCTTTCCGAGAGTGCAGGGGTTCTTCTCAGGGGTTCCTATTAATCAAGATGGAGAGTTCTTGGGACTGTTAGCATTCTATTATTGTGCCAGTGTTAAAAAGGTGAATGCGTTTGCATGAGGACATGCAAAAAGCTAGGCATGGGGGGATGTTGGGCTCCGGGTTTATAACATTTTCTTGTTGGTTCTTGAGACATTGTTTACTCTCCTAAGTCTTTTGTTAAACAAATGGCATTCTTCTGTGCTATTCATGATACATTACACATATATGGGCCTTGGAACACAACCGCTCAAAACACAAGATAATATCCAAATATGTGCTTCAATCATTGGACAAAATCTTCCTCTGTATTCACTGGAGCTTGGGCCTGAATGGGTGAAGGAAAGGGTTTAAAACAAAGATATAATGTGGATGCAATGTCAACTCTTGGTGCAAATGTTGTAAAAGGCGGTGAGGAGTAATTTGTCTCGAACTAAAAGTTACCAAGTGATGCTTATGATGATGTTGAAGTTGTTTGCAAAAAAGACATAGGGTTATTGTTATCCCTGGTAGTGCTAGTGGAGGAGTTGTTTGCAAAAAGACATGGGGTATGTTCATGTTTCATTTGGTCCAAGGGAATGCTTTCTTCTCATTTTTCCAGGTAGAAAGATCTCGGCAGTATTATTTAAGATGTGTATCTTGTAATGCAAATTGTGAAGGTCATCATTTACTTCAGTTTCAGGGGTTATTGGGCAATATGCACCAAAATGCCAAGATTAGTTTGACTCTGAACAAGCTAAGCAGTGCTCTACGATTTGAGGAGGAATCTCTACAACAGGACCTTTCCTTGACATAATAGCTGGCGCCCTCTGCCACTTCCTAAATCCATGCATGTGTAACGTAGGGGGGAAACCGTTTGTTTGAATCATTGAAACAGCTGGCATCAATCATTTAAATTCGTGCATAACGTAAGGAAGAAAATCGTGGCATGATTAAGCGTGCCGTGTCTCATCCTCGACAATATTCTTAAAGCAGTTTACCTTCTTGGGCAAAATCACATTGCGAGAGATGCGGAACGTTATGTAAAGAGATTCCATGCGTTGCTAGAGAGTTGAAAACGTCATATGAGAGCTTCTATGCTCGAGAAAAGGCAGAGAAATATGTAGGGAAAAAGAGGAAACAAGGCTATGTCTTGAGAAGGATAGTAACATGAAGGAAGAGAAGAATAGAAGAATAGAAATCTCCAGGCACTTGTACTGTTTTCATCTTTCAATAAAATGGTGAGAGTTCGATGTAATCCAATTATGTTCTTGCCATTTTGAAGTACATGAGTTATTTATTTGCCGGTATCGTTGATTTGAAGAACAAACTATTATTGAAGCGGGGCCCCTTCGATGGAAAGCAATTTGCGATACATTGTATTCTGAGTAGATTTCATCCATTACTTTTAGTAAAGATTCGACCCCAATCTACATTGCCAGTCTTCTCATGTGTTTAATAGCATAGAAGTAGAATTTCATTTGATTACAACAGAGGGTTTAGCATTTCAAGATTCAGTTTAGACATTATCTTTTTGACCATTGATTTCATTTTTAGTTCAGATTGCTTAAAATTCAGGAACTAGCCAGGATGTATCATGAGATAGAGAAGCTTCCCTTGATTACAGTAGAGGGTTTCATTGCATTATAGAATAAAAGGTTGCTGAGTTGTGTGGATTAATAAGTAGCAATCTTAATTGTTTTAGATCATCGGTGTCATTAGACACCTCTTACATGCATATCCTGAGAACAATACCAGTTGATACAGTGAGTACGAGTAGTGCGGGCCAGTAGAATCTGTTGTACGGTTTCTTTTAGTAGTTCATAGATTAGTTTGGCATCTTTTAATCCCCCTCTTCAGCCCTGCATTTTCTTGTGCTGGTTCCTCTAAGTCTATCTTCCTGGGTTGACAATTAAATTTTGATTTACATGGTATATCTACTGGCTTCGACAATAGATACTCCAAATTATTACTCAAGTTTAAGTATATTGATACGTTTTCCAATAATGTATATTCATGATCAAGAAAATATGCAAAGAGGCATGGAAAACTTGAAAGTTTGCAAAGAGGCATGGAAAACTTGAAAGTTTTATGGACTTAATTCAAAACTAGAAGTTGTGAGTAATTCAAATCCATCACATCCAATGGATTTTTAGGAGAACAATGATTAACAAGGTTGTTAAAATCATGATATTATAATGAATGGGAACACGATGATAGAAATATATACAAAATCAGACCTATATTTCAAATTCAATGTTGTATTCATTTGCTTGTTGATGTTATCATTAAAGTACATAAGTTGAATAAGTGATTTCAAAAGAAACATGGTGATATAGCATCCAATAACATGCAATTAATTGTGCTTATCAAGATTTTCTGTGGAACAACATATTCTGTATTTCTTGAAAAAGTAAAAACATGTAAATCTGGACTTTCTTGATAATACAAGTGCTTCAACATGCATATGTTGAGATTTGAACCTATATCTGATTCACTTGGGTTTGGTACTATGGAATATTGTATTAGCTTGAGTAAAGTATTTGTCTAAAAATTGATTGATTATTTCATTATAGATTTTCTTGTATTCAATGTAGAAAATTATTTTAGTTTACATTATTACTCTGAATAAGGGAATGAAATAAAATCTGTGTTAAATTTTGTGTATGCTCATTTAACCATAGACAATGTCACATCATTTTCACCCAACCATAGGCACAAGGCCACCCCCGAGCACCCTAACCTTTACTTAGAATAATTTTGTCAAGCCCAATCCAAAATTAATAGATAAACCTTGGCTTCTAACTACAACAACAACTCAAGACAAGTAGAGCGCTCATGATCCAAGGGTAGCACACAAAAGAGAGAGTCTCCATATCCACAGAACAAGTACCAAACACAATTTTAGAAACTACAACTGCACTACTCTCTCAAAATTGCACCATCCTTAGCAAGAATATCACCAAGAGTATAACCAAGAATGTCACCAAGAGGATCACCAAGAGAATCACCAAGAATATCACCAAAAATATCACTTGATAGCACTAGAGAGAGACCAATACCAAGATATGAACATACACCCTTATTCCTCCTTGCATTTGCAGTTGCAACTGCAAGTGTAGCTCTCCACAAGACTTGCCAACTAACTAGTTATCCAAATGAGCTAAAACATCCACTATTTATATTAATCTGTCTAGTGACTTTTTTGGCTAGGCCGACCTGTCTTTCTTGTAGTTATATTTTTTGTTTATCTTTTTCTTGTGGAGTCGACTTGTCTTTTTGGAATATAATATTCTAATATTATTTATTCTACTAGGTCAACTAGTCTTCTAGGGTTTCTACACATCTTTTTAATGGTTCACTTGCTTTCGGAATATTCTATTCTAAGTCATAGGTTACACATGGAGGTTAATACCTCTCGTGGATACCAAAACATCAACACTCCTTCTTATATAGGGAGGTATTAACTAAGATGTTCTTCTTGTAGTGGTCTCAAACACATCCATCCATCTCACATGGCATAGGAAAGACTCGGATTCTCTAGCATACCAATCTACAAGTAGCATCACCATAGTCACACATGATATCCATAGTGCAACATGAATTCACCCCATGCATCAAAAGTTTGTGGGTAGCTCTCAATAGCTACAAAATGTCCCTAGGACATCCACTACCTTTCAATGCATCAATACCTGATCATGTGCACCCTCGGTCTCAGTTCCAGCCCTTTTTCATGCTAGATGAGATCCACCTATCTCAGTGCCAACCCTTTTTCATCATGGATCAGAACACTCAGTTCCAACCCTTTTTCATTCTGGATGAGTTCCACATGTCTCAGTGCCAACCATTTTTCATGCTAGATGATAACACTCAATGCTATCCCTTTTTCATGTTGGATGAGTTCCATGTGTCTCAGTGCCATCCCTTTTTCATGTTGGATGAGAACACTCAGTGCCAACCCTTTTTCATGTTGGATGAGTTCCACATGTCTCAGTGCCAACCCTTTTTCATGATGGATGAGAATACTTAGTGCCAACCCTTTTTCATGTTGGATGAGAATACTTAGTGCCATCCCTTTTTCACGTTGGATGAGAACACTCCCTTTGAAGAGGGACCACACCAAGCTTGTCCTTGAAGTACTCAAACTTCATCCTTGACAAAAAAATGGTAAACTCGTCTACAACTTGATCCTCTATAGTCATGAAAATGAAGCCTCATTGTTCCCTTTTGCACCATATCCCTGATATAGTAATATTTGATCTAGATAAGATTTGACTTGTCATAGACCACGAGGTTCTCTGACGACTTCATGCAACTTCGGTTGTCACAAAAGATATAGGCCACCTCCAACTCGAGATCAAACAATCATGTAATCAACATCCAAAGTCACTCTACTTCGTCATAAGCTGAACATGCTGCCACATATTCTTGTTAAATTTCGAGCTCATGAGGAAACTGCTTGATATAGCATATCATACCCTAGGTTCCTAATTAGGCATGTACAAATCCTTCTTCAATATGCATACATGATACTCCTTCTTATGTATCTTATGGATGCTCTATGTATACTTCTTTTGACTTCTGGAGTAGGTGTCTCATCATAGTCTTCTCCCTCTTGATGGGAGAATCCTCTAGACACAAATCAAGCTTTGTACATTGTTGAGGAAAAGGTATGGGTGACCTTCCTCAATCATTTTCAGATCTTGCATGGCTAGGAAAAGATAGTTGGGAATGTCACCTGGGGTTTATAGCCTCAAAATATTCACTCAATCCACAAGTATTAATTACAAGGACTGAGGCTGATTTTATAATTTAAATATACTGGAATATAAAATAAATTTATAAAATATATTGGAATGTACATGGATTTTACGATAAAGTAAACATGGAGATCAAAAGAGAAAAATTAACCAAGTAATGTAAGCACATGTATGAGACATAATAACAATATAATTTTATTTCATTCTGAGATACCAAAAGTGTTTTTCTCTTTACAAAACCCCTACGAGGGTATGGACCAAAGTCTGATTTAGAGATCCTCGATGAACACCATACAAAAAGAATCTAATAGTAAAGTAAAACTGAAATTAATAATCTAGATCAGTTTGCCACAAATTGCTGAAATTTTGACTCTGCAAGATATCCTATCCTTTATCATCCATGAAAATTAATTCACAAACAGACAAGAATACATAAACTATCAAGGATGGATCAACACCTCTAAAAAAAAATCTGAAAAGAGTGTTTCAGTCTTGAACCTTGTTGTCTACAATAAGACCATGTTGTTAACAAGGTAATTAGGCTTTCGAATAAACTTAGAAATGAATGAAAACTAAAACTATCTCATGTAACTAAAGAGAAAACCTTAGTCTTGTTTTCTCCTTCTATTCTCCTCCACACAAAAATTTTCTTTTAAAATTTATATCATGGAACAGGGATGCAATAAGTGAAATCGGGATCATGGAGGGAATGTAATTAGCGAAAAATGGTAGAATGATAGGGAAAACTATTTCACACGATGAACTATTTAATATTCCTAGAAATATTTAACCACGGTAACCATTGTAACAATATTATCATTATATAAAAGAAATGATGAACAACATCATAAATGCTACAAGAATAATCTTTGAGCCATGATTCATAACACTAACCCCAACAATGGTCCTTTAAATTCCACAGGGTCAGGCACAGTGATCCCAAAACAAGATTTATATCCATCATTAAATCAAATCATTGTTCAATGCAACTTCCTTTTAACTTCATTCTGGGAAGTATTACTCAATTCAAACATCAGAAATTTCAAATACATGTGCTTTCTTACAATAAAACATGACGATTTAACCAAGATAAACAAAATTTGTTATAGGAAACAGAAGCTTCAACAGACTATAATTTCCAATGAATAGGTGAGTACAAACTTATTTCTGCAATTGCCAAGCAAGGGACCAACTAAACTCCTGCCCAAGTAACCGAGCAAGAACAGTGCTCTCATCAACTCAACCTGGAGTAAGCAACACTTTCACTGTAATGTATAGAGTTTGATATATGTCAATGACAATAAGGGTAGAGACATCGGGGCAATTTAAACAGAGGGTTTGGAAACTGCATAGAACAGAAAACTTACTCCATAGATGCTTCTCATTATTATAATCGATCATTGATAATATAAAATAATGGAAACATTACTATCGACTTCACGAGCTTCGTATAACAGACTGCAACTTCCAAAGAACAAGTGAACCCAACACTTCTTCAACACAACATAATAAGTGATCAAATAAAAACCCGTGCCCAAACCAAGATAGCACGAATAGTGCTCCCACCAAAATATGGGTAAGCAATTCCCTCATATTTTCATAAGGTTCACCACGCAACAATGACAATGAGGTCATAATAAAGCATGCTAACAAATGAGGGTTCTGCCAAGACAAATCACGAAAGGTTTTAGTCATATTTCACTTACACATTCACATGATCAAAATATGGCTCAGGTATACTAACCACATAGACCAACAATGTCAATATATAGGTGGGGTATTCACAAAACCCGTAGGTAAGGCTGATTGATATACCCAGTTCAATAGGGAGGCCAAACCCACAATACAGAACCATAGGCAAGGTAGGCTCAACCTAAAATTTTACTTCAGAAATTCCCTACAAACAATTACACACAACAAGGACATCGTGACCATTTTTGAATGCCAATAGTCTTAGAACAACCACCATAGGAAACCAATGATGCAACCATAAATACACATTTCCAAAAACATCATAACATCTTGAGAATTGCACAGACCATGAGAAACCAAAGCAAACATTTGATTTAAGGGAAGAGAAAATATCATAGATGGAAAAGTAAGAAAACCCCATACTTTTAAAATATTGTGCGAGGAGAAAAACCAAGGTTGTATACTTCCTCCACGACCGGGCAAGGCGGAGCAACAACATCTAACAAAGAAAAAATGAAAGAATGGCCAGGGTGGCGGGCTCGAGGGGAGTTTGCAAGGCGTGTATTTACTGCACACTGCTTCTTCCTTCAGATCCTCATTCATATCTTAGTACGAGCCAAGCCTACTTGCTAGCTCACCATACCACTACATTCAAAACCATTAATACAACCAAATATCCAAACTTGCCATATTACAATTTGCAAAGTGCACGATAGTCCAAAGTGTGCCATCCCTTGCCACTATCAATTTTTCTCATATGACAACTTGCTAGGAACACAACCCAATTGCAACTCAACCAATGCGCATAAAAATAGTAGAAAGGGTCGAGATCACCCAATCTTTGTTGGAGTTACTTTACACACACCTAGAATTTATTTTTCCTAAGGTTTTTCCTTGTTTATTAGTCATTATTCAATCTACTATATTTTAGGAAGAATATTCTTGTAGGGAGAATATTCTCTCCAGTTTTCACTTCAGTTTGATCAGTTGAGTGGAGTATAGATGCTACATTGGGATTATCACCATGCAACATTGGGATAATCACCAACTAATGCACATTGTCCTTGGGATCATCACCAAACTAGTGCATTACTCATGATTCCATAATCTCCTCCTTACTTCACTCTATTTCAGTCAGTTAATTGAAGATTGATAGACTAGTCAACTTAGACTAGGTGGCGGTTCACTCCTGTAACTGCCTGAGAGACTAGAATAGGTGGCAGTTCACTCCTGTAACTTCCTGGGAGACTAGAATAGGTGGCAGTTTACTCCCGTAACTGCTAGTGTGTGTCCAGATCACTCTACACAACCACTATGTCACATTAGTTACTCATGTATCCTATATCTATTATAAATTATTCACTCTTTGAGTGTGGAATACAGTTAATGACAATTCTTCCATTATTTCTCTCTTTCTTCTTCTCTCTCAATTTCTCTTTGCAAATGTGTGTGGTATTTTCTAGCTAGATCCATTTTGTGCAGGTTGAACACATTTACATGGTATCATAGCCGACAGAATGCTAAGCAAAAGCTACACCAAATTATTTTTTGTGAGTACTAAAGATTGAAGAATGCAGAAAAGATGGATTATTCACCGACAATACTTCTCACGCCTCATAACCATTTGGATTGGAAGCCAAAAATTATTCTTCAACTCAGATGCAGAGGCTTGTACCAAATAACTATGGAAACGGAAGTAGATCTTAATTCTTCCAATGAGAAAAATGACTTTCTTAATAGACAAGATATGACCATAGGATGTATCTGCATGTATTTTTCTCCTGAACTTTTCCATCAAGTATATGACGAATCACAAGAATCAACTCCAAATGAATTATGGACCATATTGGAGGTTCTATTTGAGAATAAATAATATTGTGAATATTTCATTGAGGAGGTTGAACAGATAGAGCCAGAAGAGAAGCCATCAGAAGATCAAACATTTTATTCTGAAGAGTCTTCTACACAAGTATTTGCACAAATTTGTATTAAATTAATTGAAGATGATGTATACTCCATTTCATTTTTTATTTTTTTTTAGTTTTTCTGAATTTCATGTGGAATATATATGGCATGCATCTCAGGGGTCACATGCATACATTTTTCCAAGTGCAATGCATGCATCTTAAGAGGAAAAAAGGGAGTTGCACACATCAGACTCAATTCTAATATTTTCTGAGAAAAAATTGCAGAAACAAATTGGATATTTGAATTCCTCTCAGGAAAATGTTCAATTTCAAAAAACAAATCGTATGAAACAGAGTCTGGGAAGTGAAGTTATGATCAATTTAAAATCAACAAAATTTCAACATTTTTCTGGAAACGACCGCACAATTTTCAAAGTTTCATCCAAAGTTTATTTGGATCTTCTTCATTACAAGAAGATAAAGTAGATATGTGTGGGCATATAAATAGTGCATCTACTTCATCAGATCTGTGCATACATCTACATCTTCAACAAAATATTCAATGAGCACAAACTTGCATAGTTGCAAGGTTTTCTTGGAGTGAAGGACACAGTTGCTTAGCAACTACTTTTTGTTCCTTCTCATTTTTATTTTTTTAATGCATTATAATTTGAGGGGGGGAGTGGGGTTTCCCATGAGTTTTTCCCTCTTTCCTTGTTTGTTTTAGTGTATCTTTTTTATTTGGGTACCTAACATGGCCTCATTTTCGGGACCCATTGTTTATTTTCACCATAGTGATGTTCAGGGGGGGTGTTGGAGTTGCTTCACACACACCTAGGATTTATTTTTCCTAAGGTTTTTCCTTGTTTATTAGTCATTATTTAGTATCCTATATTTTAGGAATAATATTCCTCTAGGGAGAATATTCTCTTCAGTTTTCACTTCAGTTTGATTAGTTGAGTGGAGTCTAGATGGTGCATTGGGATTATCACCATATAGAATTGGGATCATCACCAACTAATTCACATTGTCTTTGGCATCATCACTAGACTAGAGAATTACTCATGATTCCCTAATATCCTCATCACTTCACTCTGTTTTAGTCAATTAACTGAAAACTAATAGACTACTTAACTCAGACTAGGTGGAAGTTCACTCCCGTAACTACCTGAGAGACTATACTAGGTGGTAGTTTACTCATGTAACTATTGTTGTGTGTCCATATCACTCTAGAACACCAATATGGTTCATTAGTTACTCATGTATCCTATATCTATTGTAAATTATTCACTCTTTGAGTGTAGAACACAATTAATGAGAATTCTTCCACTCTTTCTCTCTTTCTCTCTTTCTTCTTCTTTCTCAATTTGTCTCTGCAAATGTGTGTGGCATTTTCTAGCTAGATATATTCTGTGCAGGTTCAACACATTTAAAATATTTTCTATGGAAAATATACAATAGTATCATTAAAAATGGAGTGCAATTCTTTCATCCAAAAGGCAACATAATCATATTTCATGAGAGATAATCAAGACCATATTGTTCCTTGTTTTAATCACCCAACCACCATATATTACCATAAACATTTTAACCATGATTTGAAGCAAATGAGCTATAGAAATTTGTGTCACAACCAATACATAGGAAAACAAAATATAAGTTTTGTTTATCTATCATAGTGCCATAAGTTAAATAAGGGGGTCCCACCTACTAGTATAATATTAATATAGTTAAATAATAAATCTTGTCAATAATTTGCGAGCATAGTATTCATCATTGCGCTTTCAAGCGTCAACAAACTGATGACTCCAGAGGGAAATATTTTTCCAACAGGTTAATAACTCAAAATGTATGGTATTGTAGACCAAGTGAATCGTAGATCTAAAAATTATTTACCAGAATGATTATGCAACAAGGGGGAGTGAAGCGGTTTAAGTAAAACAATGATATAGTATTTTGGGAATAACTCATGAAAAGTGGTATGTATGAGGGGGTTTAGTCCCATATTCATAACATTCGATCAGTCACATTAAAAGTGTTTCTTGTTTCAAGGATAATTTTTCTAGTATCCTCTTTTGAATCTCAGGATGGAGGGAAGAAAGGGATAGCAAAAAGTAGGGACGAAAATCAAATAATCTATCTAACAGTGGTATTGGAAGGAGAAAGAAATTTCAGATATGTCTACAAGGAGGACATCATGATAGTTGTGTAACTTAATTGTTACTATCAACAATACTTACAGAATGGAATCATTGTGGTGAAATTGATCCAAAACTTATTTCTGATAACAAAAGAAAACAATCTAAATAGAACAAAAAAAATGAAAGAAAAAACTAAATAAACTAAAAACCCAATTTATGTACAAAGGAAGGGGAAAACATTCTTGGAGTCAGGTAGGATGACACTTTGCACAGAGAAAGGCATCATCTATTTTGGATGGATGATTAATGAATTGAAAGATGATGCATAAACAATGTATATCACCCTTCCAACCAACAAATGCATGTAGAAAGGGTAACGAGACTATCAAGATCCAGAAAAAGTGATTACCATCTTGCAGCACCTGCCAACCAACAAGATAGGATTTCGGCTTGATATTGGAAACATGCGCATGATCAATAACATTAGAATGATGGTTAGAAGATTTTATTAAGAGGATGGAGTTAATGGGCTCTTTAAGCATTATAAGGTCATCATTTACTATCTCTTGATCAGAAAAAAAACTACCATGCACCGAGGGATAAAATAAAGGATTCAAATACATAGGAATCCTATTAAATTTATCATTATCAAAAGAAATAATGCATGCAAGGGATATATGTACATCATCATTGAATTCCTCAACCTCTTTGAACTGAAATAATGGGTTTGTGAAGGAATTCTACAATGTAAAATCTTGATTATTCTTATGGGAATTTTCATAAGAAGAGACAACATATGAACCTATATGGCTGCTTGAATCCCCTCTTTCATCTTCTTCAGAACAGTCATGAGAAATATGAGAGATAGCGCTATTCAAATCAAGAGAATCCTCCCTGTTGGATTCATCCATGAAGAGTACTTTGTTAGAAAAAAGTTGATCTTGAGTACAACATATTTCAAAAAGGTCATCATTAAAGGGGAAGGCATCAAATAAAGAATTTTCATAAGTAGGATTAGTAGGCATATTAGGACAATAATCCTTACAATCCTCTGTGAATATAGCACTATGAGATGCATGATTGTCCTCCTGCAGACTCGTCATGAAGAGAGAGGGATTTGTGTGATATTCATTTTTATCCTTTAAGAACAATCCACATGTTAATTATTCATGAGGACCATAGAAAAAGTCACATCGAGGAGGGCCAAGGATGCTTTCAGGTAGAAATTTAAAGTGATGAAAGATAGGCAGAGGAGGAAATTCGATAAGAAACTTCACAAAAATCGATTCTCCCATGAAAATTTGACTAGATACTATACGTCTAAACCAGTCTCCTTATTTACCACAGAGGGAAAGTGGAAACAAATATGTAGAAGTATGTATATCATAAACCCCAATAGATTGACAAAAGTCGAGGAAATTATCAATATGGTTATGAGAAGATTCACATAAGTTACCCTCAAAAAGAGGAAAACTAACCATTGACAATGAGCTCAAATAAGATTTATACATGATCATGCAAGATAGGACTCGATAAAGTCATGAAAAAATAAAAAATAAAAAATTATAAACAGAAAAGCATATAAATAGCAAATACAAAAATACAAAGTAAAAATACAAGAAACCAGGGAAATAAAGATAATGAGTTTTTTAATTTATTTCTCCAGTATGGTTGCCAAATAAATGTTGAGGAAAAGGTATGGGTTACCTTACTCAATCATTTTTAGATCTTGCCTGGATAGGAAAAGATAGTTGGGAATGTCACCTAGGGTTTATAGCCTCAAAGTATTCACTCAATCCACAAGTATTAATTACAAGGACTGAGTCTGTTTTTATAATTTAAATATGTTGGAATATAAAATAAAATTTATAAAAGCTACTGGAATGTACACAGATTTTATGATAACATAAACATGGAGATCAAAAGTGAAAAATTAACCAAGTCATGTAAACACATGTATGAGACAAAATATCAATCTAATTTTATTTCATTATGAGATACCAAAAGTGTTTTTCTCCTTACAAAACCCCTACGAGGGTATGGACCAAAGTCTAATTTAGAGATGCCCAATGAACACCATACAAAAATAATCTGACAGTAAAGTAAATTTGAAATTAATAATCTGAATCAAATTGCCACAAATTGTTGCCATTTTGACTCTGCAAGATATCATTTATCATCCATGAAAATTAATTCACAAACAAACAAGAATACATAGACTATCAAGGATGGATCAACACCTCTAAAACAAGTGTCTGAAAAGTGTGGTTCAATCTTGAAACTTTCTATCTACAATAAGACCTTGTTGTCAATAAGAGAATTAGGCTTTTGAATAAACTCAGAAATGAATGAAAACTAAAACTATCTCATGTAACTAAAGAGAAAACCTTAGTCTTGTTTTTTCCTTCTATTCTATTCCACACATACTTTTTCTTTTAAAATTATATCACAGAACATGGATGCAATAAGTGAAATCAAGATCATGGAGGGACTGTAATTAGCAAAAAATGGTAGAATTATAGAGAAACTTTACAGATAATGTTCAAGTTAAAAGAAATCAAACATGCCACCTCGGATGCAATCAAAATTTATCTATGTCCAAAACTTTGAAGCTAAACAATGTTATGTTTCCAAAACAATAATCCAAACTAATTCCTTATTTAACAAAATTGCTCACTGGCCTTCGAATTATTTTACACAGTGAACTATTTAATATGCCCAGAAATATTTTAACCACAATAACCATGGTAACAATATTATCATTATATAACACAAATGATTAAAATCATCATAATCACTATAGAAATAATCTTTGAGCCACAATTCATAACATTAACCCCAACAATGGTCCTTTAAATCCCATAGGGTCACACACAGTGTTCCAAAAAAAGTCTCATATCCATCATTAAAGAAAATCATCATTCAATGCAACTTCCTTTTAACTTCATTCTGGGAAGTATTACTCAATTCGAACATTAGACATTTCAAACACATATTCTTTATTACAATAAAACATGACGATTTAACCAAGATAAATAACATTTTTTATCGAAAACACAAGCTTCAACAGGTTGTAATTTCCAATGAATAGGTGAGTACAAACTTCTTTCCACACTTTCCAAGAAAGGGACCAACTAAACTCATGCCCAAGTAACCGACAGAGAACAATGCTTTCATAAACTCAACCTGGAGTAAGAAATGCTTTCACTGTAATGTGTAGGGTTTGATATATGTCAATGACAGTATAGGTAGAGACAATGGGGCAATTTAAACAGAGGGTTTGGCAGTTTCATAGCATAGGCAACTTACTCCAAAGATGCCTCTCATTATTATAATCGATCACTGATAATATAAGAATAATGGAAACATTTCTATCAACTTCATGAGCTTCGTATAATAGATTGTAACTTCCAAAGAACAAGTGAACCCAACACTTCCTTCAACACAACATAACAAGTGATCAAATAAAAACCTGTGCCCAAACCAAGATAGCACGAATAGTACTCCCACCAAAATCTGGGAAAGTGATGCCCTCATATTTTCATAAGGTTCACCACATGACAGTGACAGTGAGGTCATAAGAAAGTAGGATAACAACTTAGGGTTCTGCTAGGACAAGGCACAGAAGGTTTTAGTCATATTTCACTTAAACATCCATAGGGTCGAAATATGGTGTATGTCAATCTATAGGTGGGGTATTCACAAAACCCATAGGTAAGGCTGATTGAGATACCTGGTTCAACAGGGAGGCCAAACCCACAATAAAGAACCATAGGCAAGGCAGGCTCAACCACAACTTTTAATTCAGAAATTCCATGCGAACAACTATACACAACAAGAAAATCTCGACCATTTTTTAATGCCAATAGTCTCAGAACAACCACCACAGGAAACCAAGGATGCAACCATAAATACACATTTCCAAAAAAATCATAACATTTTGAGAATTACACAAACCACGAGCAACCAGAGCCAACATTTGATTTAAGGGAAGATCAAATCTCATGGATGGAAAAGTAAGAAAACCCCATACCTATAAAATATTGTGCAAGGAGAAAAAACAAGGTTGTATACTTCCTCCACAACCGGGCAAGGAGGAGAAACAACAACTAACAGATAAAAAATGGAAGAATGACTAGGGTGGTGGGCTCGAGGGGAGTTTCAGTGACGTACATTTACTTCACATTGCTTCTTCCTTCAGATCGTCATTCATATCTTATTAAGATCCAAGCCCACTAGCCAATTCACCATACCACTACATTCAAAACCATTAATACAACCAAATATCCAAACTCGTCATATTACAATTTGCAAAGCGCTTGATAGTCCAAATTGTGCCACCCCTTGCCACTATCAATTTTTCTCATATGACAACTTGCTAGGAATACAACCCAATTGAAAATAAAAAAATGTGCATAACAATAGTAGCAAGGGTCGATATCACCCAATCTTTTCTATGGACAATATACAATATCAACATTAAAACTGGAGTGCAATTATTTCATCCAAAAGGCAGCGTAATCATATTTCATGAGATATAATTAAGACCATATTGTTCCTTTTTTTAATCACCCAACCAACACATATTACCATAAACATTTTAACCATGATTTGAAACAAATGAGCTATAGAAATTTGTGTCGCAACTAATACATAGGCAGACAAAATACAAGTGTTTATGATCCATCATAGTGCCATAAGTTAAACAAGGGGGTCCCACCTACTAGTATATTATTAATATAGTTAAATAATAAAGCTTGGAAATCATTTGTGAAAATAATATTCATCGCTGTGCTTTCAAGCATCAACATACATATCTATGTTGCCATCAACAACATGTTTGATCTTGTAGATCAATTTGGAAGTCACCAATGAATTCCCTTCTAGTCTCAAGGAAAATATCCATATTCCAGTCCTTCTAACTGGCTTCCTCCTTTGCTCTCTCCCATATGAATCTGAGGAGGAATACTTTCAGAATGAAATTATTTAAACCACTGACTCTCACTGAGATCAGGCTCACTCCGAGTCTCTATAATCTCCAGAGCCATCTACTCCCTCTATATGTGATGATTTCTTCTGAAGTCTCCTATGAATGGTCTCAGGGAGACTTCTCCTCCTTACTGGATCATGAGGGTTGAATCCCTATGAACTCTAGCTCCTTCTGACATGGTACTTGGTGGGGCCTCCTATGTCACCACTGGTGGATCCATTTTCTCCTCATGATATGGGTCGTCAATGCTATATGGATTTTCATCCTACAAAGTGTCACGAGACCATGCTGGTCTCTTCCTTGTTACTATAATGATTAAGGGTAGGCCCTTCTGGCTCTACTAACTCTTCCTAATGATCTGAAGAGTGATCAACTACACTAGAGGTATTTGATCGGTCATATTTGAAGCCTTCTAATCCTTACAATCAATCTCCATATGAGATACTCTATATATATCAAAAGCACCCTTCTTCATATTCTTCTTCTTTGGAACATGGATGTTCATGTATGCAACTTCTTATCTGGATAGTCTGCTCCATGTCTCAAACTAGAGACCATCTAATATGTTGTCTCCTGCAACAATCACTAAATATTCCCTCAAAGTTATCACATGTAACCTTCCTGGAAAAAGGACAACAAAGGGGAAAACAATGGAAAAAAATAATACTCTTATAATAATAAAATAAAGAACGAGAACAATAGTCACAGTAGCTCCTTATTAGAGCTATTTCTTGTGACCTTCCAAGAGACAAAATAAAAATACCATAATAGCAATAACACTCTTGTAGTGTTGTGATCAATCATTATTCCATGGTAACCTCCATAGAATTTATAAAATAACATTTATGAGACAAGAGAAATAAGAGAAAAAAGTACAATAGCATTTATATCAATAATACTCACATGTTTCCAAGTATTCATTGTATCTAGAAGTAATACAACCTTTCAAGGATTGTTGTCACAACTAGTAATGTAGTAATTGTCAAACTTGATATGTGCAAATTGGAAACTTATTAATTTAATCAATCAAACATGGAACCTGGAGTCGTATCTTCAAAAATGAATGTTGTCGATTTTCTTCCAATTCTTCTTCACTCAAGATGACAAGTATTCCCTTCATCCTGTCCCCTATACTTAAGACAATATGCTTTCTTGACAGAAATCTGAGTTAGAGAATATAATGAATATAAACTCTAAAATATCAACCTTAATCAATCTAATACTTTGACTAAAGTTAGTTTCTAACTTTAACTTTGAACATAGGTTAGTACGATAATCATAATTTCAATAGATCAAAATGCAACCTAGATGTTCATCACAATAATGTTATAGCAGCTAGAGGCATATCAAAAAAATCAAACCTGGAGTGCATTATGTTGGATCTGAGATCCCTCTGGATCTACGATTGTTGTTTCGAAAAAAGATCCCTTCTCCTGAAAATACCCTTAATACAATGATACAATTTAAACACATTCAAGTACATACTTCTTGTAGCAATGGAAAACAACAACAGGTAGTGGCACCATCCGACAGTAGCAGTAAGAAGTGACGAACCCAAAAATTTCAAGGTGCTCCAACTTGCAGTATGGATATAGTTAGAGATGCACTAGGGAAAGGCGCAGTAGGAAAACCAAAAATTAGTCTCGATACTTCACATAAACTTTCATTGCAATTGGTGTTGGCACTACAATTGGTGTTACAACTAGCACTGCAACCTATGGTTTTATGAGGAAATCATATTCTCAACTTCATAAATTTGTAGATCTGATATGGGGAAGAGATGCGCCCTACTTAGGTGACCTTATTAGTGAGTTCAGTAAGTACAATGGGGGGAACTAAGGATATTCCTTCTAGTGGTTAGACTGTTATGAAGGAAACCAACTCTGATACCATTTTAAAATTTTGGTATGCTTGTTTAACCATAGACAATGTCACATCATTGTCACCCAACCATAGGCACAGGACATGTTAAGCCCTAAATAGTGGATCATTACCCCTTAATTGGGGAATATTACATTAGTAATGTTATTTTATTTATGTCATCTTTATTCCATTAGTTGTAATTATACCTCCTAGTCTCCTATATATACCAAGGAGACATTTTCATTTGAATCATCTTGTAATTGTACATTTATGTGGGCATAAGGAGGTTTCCCCCTCGAAGAGGCTTATTATCTGAAATTATCTCTTTTTCAAGGCATTGAGTACTTATTCTGAGGTTTTTCTATGCTATATTGATATTTGGTTCTTAACTTATGGTATCAGAGCTCAAGGTCTTGGGGTTTCGCTGCTACATCTGAGACACCTTGAAATTTTCAATATAGTTTTTTTTCTACAATGTTTCAAAAGGAATGGCTTGAAGGATATTTAGTAGATGGATCAAGGTACGTTGGGTTAAAATTTAATCTCCTTAGGCCTTATATGTTCAGAGATACAGCCTGTGCAAGATAGGGTTTTGGAAACATCCTGAACTGAGTCATTGCAGAATTTTCGCTATAAACATTTTTTTGTAATGTTTCAGACCCCAAAATATAGAGGATGTTTATAGAAATTAGTAAGGTATCCGTGGTAAAATGTTAAGCTTCTAGGTCATCTTAAATTGGTAGATACACCCTATGGAAGATAGGGTATATGACTAGTCCTATTGACTATTCTCAAGAAATTGTTCCAGGAAAAACAATCATAACTTCTTCCTAGAGTATCCAAATTGAGTCAAACTGGTTGCATTGGATAGTGGATAGGATGTAGTATTTCCGGTATGAGTTTTAGAATTTTATATCAATTATTTTGTGAGGGGCATGCTATACAAGTGAGATCTCCTGGAAAGGCCAAAAATAAGCAAGTTGTGGGGAAGTTACCATAAATTCAACTTGGCACATCTAATTTTGATCATACCTGTGGCATTGTAGAGAAGAAATATCATAAACCTACAAAAAATAAAATTTCATACTCGGAAGGGCCGAAATTTTGGAGATACAATAAAAGGAAGATTGTCTAGCAGAACCACCTCAAAATCAAGGTTTAAAGTGATACTTGGCCAACATGCCACCAAAAAAGGGAACTTCTACACCAAACAAGGCTCCAGACAATCCTACTTGGACTCTTGATGAAGGTGAAGAAATCCTTAGGTACATATATTATTTAAAAAAGAATACAGTAAAAAAACATGAACTACAAGAGATGGAAGCTAAGTTGGAGGCAAAGATGGATGGTTTAAAAGAGGAGATCTTGGAAGTATTGAAAAATATCATAATAGAGAGGACACCTGAAAGTGAAAATGTATCCCATGAAACTAATGATGAAGAAACAAGGAAGGTGAATCAAGAATGGAGAAACTCCAACTTTGGGTTGAAGACCAAACACATTCCTAAGATCGATATGAGGAAGTTTGATGGAAAGGACCTTATCACATGGATACTTCAGATGGAGCAATTCTTTGATCTACATAATGTGCCACATACACAAAAGGTATGAATTGCTTCTTTATATTTATAACCCAATCAATTTGTATGGTATATATGGATTTGAACTCGCAAATCACTCATCACTTGGACAATTTTCACGGAAGAAATGATAGCACACTATGAGGATACAAGGAGAAATACCTTCTTTAGCCAATTGATAAATCTCAAGCAAAAGGGTTCAATTACATAGCACATTG